>JADDOH010012667.1:0-31321 GCA_016648135.1 Agrypnia vestita
CGGAGTCTGCGACGAGAATGACTTTGAAGCGCCGGATACCAAGATGTTTTTAATTTGAGACCATCATCTCTATTAATGTTTATCGGATGCTTGTAGATTTCTAGTGCTTCCTTGATAAGACGCGCATGGTGACTCTTAGGCTTTCCAAGGATTTTCGGTTCGAATGCAAAATGATGGCCGGTATCCAGAAAATGCTCAGCCAGTGCTGATTTTTCTGGATGACCGAGTTTGCATGCCCGTTTGTGCTCGTTGACCCTTTTGGAAATGGTACGCGCCGTTTGCCCCACGTATACTTTATCGCAGTCTTGACAATCGAGTCTATACACACCATCCGTTTCTAAGCGATCTCGATCCTTTGCTGATCTCAACATATCTTTAATTTTGAAGTTGGCACCAAAAACTGTCTTAATGTCTCTTTTCTTGAGAGCTCTGGCAATTCTGTCTGTAACGCTTTGGACAAAAGGCAGAAAGGCGATGCCTTTGCACTCAGGTTCTGTATGTTTTTCAGGGCGAACAGACCTCGTACTTATGACGCGTTGTATCTGTCGCTTCTGGTAACCATTGCCTTCCAGTGCGTCGCTGAGTGTTATCATTTCCTCCTGTAGATATTCATCTTGGCATATCCTTTTGGCCCTCGTGGCCAAAGTGTTGATGAGACCTCTTTTTTGAACAACGCGTCATAAGTACGAGGTCTGTTCGCCCTGAAAAACATACAGAACCTGAGTGCAAAGGCATCGCCTTTCTGCCTTTTGTCCAAAGCGTTACAGACAGAATTGCCAGAGCTCTCAAGAAAAGAGACATTAAGACAATTTTTGGTACCAACTTCAAAATTAAGGATATGTTGAGATCAGCAAAGGATCGAGATCGCTTAGAAACAGACGGTGTGTATAGACTCGATTGTCAAGACTGCGATAAAGTATACGTGGGGCAAACGGCGCGTACCATTTCCAAAAGGGTCAACGAGCACAAACGGGCATGCAAACTCGGTCATCCAGAAAAATCAGCACTGGCTGAGCATTTTCTGGATACCGGCCATCATTTTGCATTCGAACCGAAAATCCTTGGAAAGCCTAAGAGTACCATGCGCGTCTTATCAAGGAAGCACTAGAAATCTACAAGCATCCGATAAACATTAATAGAGATGATGGTCTCCAATTAAAAACATCTTGGTATCCGGCGCTTCAAAGTCATTCTCGTCGCAGACTCCGCAGAGATAGTGATCAGACAACAGATGAATCATACATACAACACAATACAACACATCATGACTTCGGCACGGTATTGCAAGCCGACACTTAACCACAACACCAACATTCAAGACAACACATCAGCCCTGATGATGGACCCTGCAATGGGATCCGAAACGTCGGCCCGAAAGGTCGTAACAACACGGCATAATACCCCAGTAAACACAAACTTGAAGAAAACAGCAATATGTAAATAATATCTATTTTTTAAAACATCTTCCAGAATTGGATTGCTTTTCTAGTGACCAATTGACTTGTTAATTTTCTGTTCTTTTCTGCTCCGACTTTTGAGGATCTCAATTCTAATCTGACTAAAATGAGTATTCTTGGAACTTAAGACTAGACTAAAAAATGAGAATGTGAAATTAAAAAATCCTGTTCGGAACTAGGCTAATGTCAAGGAATTCCAAATTTGGAATGTAAGACGATAGTAGTATATAGCTACAAAATCTTGGAACATGGAGCCTTACGGAGAAGTAATTAACGCTTTCAAAACTAAATTATTTTTTCTTTAACAGCCTGTCAGAATTTCACCCTCATCCATTTCCTTTCTTTCACGGAACAGGGTCTGTTGATTTATGCATTCAATACAGCTCAGCCGTTCTCATTGTTGACCTCCAGACATTTATTTGTCTTAGTCTCTTTTTAGGGCTAATGTGCCCTCAACATGAGTTAGGCGATATGATGAGCAATGAACAATCAAGGTCCAATGTTTACATGGCTTTCTTTATTTGACACCAGATCCATGATTTTTTCATGTGCCTGTATCCATCTAACTAAAAATTTAAAACCAGACAGTTTCTCCACGGGGCAGGTAAGAGGATAGAGCAATACGCTCTCGTCCTGACTCGTTTCACCCGCATTCATATATATTTTCATGCGTGGTCTTTAATTGTCGGCTCTCGTAACATTATCGTTTTGTAGTATCTGGCTTACCTGATCAGGCCATGTCTTCCACAAACATCTTTATTTCTAGTGCTATCGACACTTGAAATGAGACACTTGCCAGCGACAAAATGCAAATGTGGATGACTGCCCGCCACTTGGTTGATGATGGTAAAAAAAGACCTAAAAGAAGATTAACTCATTGTCAGAGATTGTCAGAGTGCAATCTATACATTTTTATTATTCCATGATTCCATGGCTCATTAAGAGCTTTTCCTAACATACAATTAGGCACCAGATGTCTCTGCCATGGTACAACACATTCCATTCAGAAACAGAAAAATGGAATCCAATTCATCTTCAATGACAATATTTGCATAATTAAATAATGTTTTGATTTTTTCATCATCTGGTGGTGATTAATTACCACCACATTTTTGTTATATCGACCCTCTCTATGTAAATTAGACATCTAAAAAAAGCAATTTTAAGGAGAGCTGTTTGAAGTTTGGCTTTACATATAAAATTAGTATAATTGTCCATTTTTACGTCAGTTTATTTTTATGAAAGAAGTGGATTTTTTTAAAAAATTATGTATTGTAGAGTATTTTGTATGCATTGGTCCAAAAACAATGGTTTACACAGGGATCCTCAATATGCTTATGGCGTGACTCCTCTTATGACTGATAATTAAACAGGTATTTTTATTTTGATTAGAGGGTTACTAGAAACTTCAAACTAATATATTCTTTCTAATTTCGAAAAAATACTTATTTTACTAGAAATTTGACTTAAATACTAGTACAAAGCTCTTTTCATACAGGAATGAAACATTGTTTTTTTATAAGCATACTTACAAATGGCAGTAGGTACATATTATGAAACACATAAAGGACTTTTTATACATGGTTACACATACTTAGTTCTCCAAGTTTCAATAGATTTTTCTTTGTTCGATTTAGAGCAGAAACATATTTTTACTTAAAGGGTTAAGTATCAGCGCTTAAGAGATAAGAGACAATGTTAGCATTTATTCAATATTTTTGACTTGGAAAACATTGAAGTAATTTGTATCGCATCTTATAAATTTATTTGTACCGTTTGCATTTGGATTGCTTTTGGATTTGGATTGGATTGCATTTGGATTGCTTGTCGAAATCTGTGATGACAGATGCCGAAATTGAAATTATAAAAAGGTTTCCTCGTCAAGGTTATTCCGGTTATTATAATTATTATAACTGCCAAAATGTTTTGTCTTAAGGCTTTAGCAGGAGTAACAAAATTGAACCGAGTGAGAAGTAACGACCCTCAGATTGGAGTAGCTATTACTATATACTATATAAGGAGTAGCTATATTGCACACAGAAAGGTTGTAATTAAAATAGATTGATCAAATCTTGCAAATACCAATGAGACGACTACCTAGAAGTCTTTCTTGGCAAAGTGGCCAATGTGGCTTCCCAGATTAAACTGGGACAAATAGCAAAAAATAACATATGAATATAGATTGAGCCGTGATTGGTCAACTAGTAACGAAAAGGGAAGATGGAAGCATCTTTGGACCTGAGCATCCTGGGATAACAAAGGAAGACAACGGTGATGGAAAAAGTTGTAACTCGATAATCGAAGAGAAAATACAAAAAATGTGAAGAACATTTTTTGTTCAAAATCAATAGATTTATCTAACCCTGAAGTTTGGACAACTACCAATGTAACACCCAAAATGAAGGTATTTTTATACAAAATGACTTGTCGTATTCAGTAGAACCTCATTAATTCGAAATTCAAGGGACCCGAAAAAACATTTTGAATTATGCGGAACCCCGCTATTTCGAAATTCAAATGCAATTACGAAATTCACCAAAAATTGTAAAATTCAAGAATACGACTGTTAATTTGGTGAAAAACGCTTGTATTTTTGCATATTTCAAAAAATCAATTTGAACGGACAATATTTATTATGCTAATGCAAAGATCGCGACATTTCTATTACGAAAGTACTCGATATTGGAATACATACTTGATAATTTTTTTTAAGGTGCTCCGAAGTACCTACTGGCAAAATAAGAACACTCCACACAGGTCGAGCACATTATTAATTTTTCAATATTTTGTTACAAAAATTTGAATTTTGTAACTTAAAATGTATTTATGATGCGTGAAGAGTCTAAAAAGTATTTTGAATTACGAATCACCGGAGTTTTTGAAATGCCGGAGTTAAGCAACTATGAAATTAACATTTTGGGAATTGTATTTTCAAAATTTTTTAATTATGATGAATTTCGAATTATGAGGGCTCGAATTAACGAGGTTTTATTGTATTAAAAAATCTTAAATACATTATTACATTTATGATATTTATATTTGGCTCACATATAGAAAAATAGTTATAGGAAATGCACATTAGTAAATCACATTGAATAAAATATTAAATTATTTCTAGGTATTTTTTAATGGTTCAGTATAGAAAGTGAAAATTAACAGCATTTTAAAAGTTTAATGATTCACTGACACTTTTGAGAATGTGTGAAATTGATGATTTATCTTTATTTTTTGTTTGGCAACGTAGCGGATCTGTCTCATGAAGGAGATAATAAAAATAATTACAACGGCCTTAAATTTACTGAATCGTTAAAAAAATCATTCATAATCGGGGGCGGACTTTGGCCTAGGCAGACTAATTAACTGCCTAAGGCGTATAATTACAAGCCTATATACATATTTTTTATGTTATATTTTAAACTGTAATGCGTATTGGATTGTTTTTTTATCGGAGAGCTTGTATCCAGTTCTAAATTTTTAATCTGGGCTTGTATGAAGTACATCATGTATCTTTATTGATAGTCCTGTTCGCTTCACAATAACTTGACATTACTTTATAAAGTCAAAATTACATTTCATTCCATCCATCTACTACCCAAAGTATGTAACATCTTAGACTACGAGCCCACAACGGTAATTTCAATGTCTTCAATGAAATATATTGGCAATGGCTCTTTAAAATGACAATCCTACAAGGCGCTTTTTTGCATTTGCTTAAAAAATGAATGATAAAATTTTTGACACATCATTTCATACACTTGCCTCAAAGCCGTAATATGTAAAAATATATTAAAATATTATGTATCTGCAAATTAATTTGGTTGCTGAAAACCCCACCTTCCAATCAGTACAAATCCTTGCTTTCACCGAGAGTGACCGATCGCTCAAACACTGGCTCTTGTGATTGAGTAATCAGGATTCACAAAGGCAACGGTTTGACTAAGTCGATGAACATCCAACTCAGTATTTTCATAGTATAAAAGAAAAAAGACATAGAGAAGCAGAAATTCTTGTACAATTCTGATGAGAGAATACTATTCTAAAACTGTTTGACAATCAAATTTGAAACCCCTGCGGTTAAATTAAATATTATGTAATTACACACATGGAACTTAGTTCCATGATACTTATTTTATAGTTCACTTAGAAAGGTACTAAGTACAATTCTATCTATCGAAAAAAGTCTCAGTTGGCAAACAGTTATATTTATCGATAGATAGATTTTCTGTGTATTTTTGATTTATCTAAAGGAATGTTGTTAAATGCAATGTTACTTGTAGCTGGATGTTACATGTAGTAAGAGTTTTATGTATGCAATGTATGATAATAAATGTCAGGTATAATATGGCACAATAGTATTTCTGTGCATCCATGTAGTCTTCAGATATTATATTCCATGGATATTATGAGAAAAAAGAATTAGACGTTCACAGCACGTGAACAGCTCTCCAAGTCTCAAGTGATGCTGCAGTTGATGCAGTTGCATTTCCCATTTGACTTGGTCTCCTTGGCATCGTCCAGCTTCTTCAAGGCTTCGACTAGTCCTTTCTTCCCGATAGAGGTCAGACTTTCACACAGCATCTTCAGCTGATTGCTCTTCGGGGGCAGGCTGTCCTGCCACAGCAGCAACATGCGATAGCCGTGCTCTTTGTAGCTGGATGGACCTGTGAAAATAATGCTCATTCATAATAGTACCTAAATATGTCAAAATATTATAATTTTTTAATTCAGATTTTGGCTTTGCCTGGGTTACAGATTTAATAGTATGGGGAGATAGTGGGCAGGCGAAAGGCCGGAGGAGAGAAGAAAAGATATAAAGACTGTCTCCGAGAATCGCTGAGCCTATGTGGAGCAGCCGAGAATTGGGAGCAGCTGGCACAAGATCGTGTAAACTGGAGGAGACGAGTAAAAAATGAGCAGCGAGCCGCAACCATGTGTCAAAGGGAACGACCAACGCAACCTGACCGCTTCCTTAGTGAAGGGAGAGAGTGTGCCTCTCGAATAGGGCTATTTTCCCATCGAAAAGCTCATGAGAGGCGCAGCAACAACTAAGTTAGAATGGCGAGGGGATTCTCGATCACGAGGCCCGGCTAAAACAACAGATTTAGTAAAAAATGAGTTTGTGGTGGGAGGAGTACGATTGTTTTGTAAAGTCTATAAATAATAGATACGTTTCTATTTTGATCCAGGCAGGAGGGGCATGGGATGTCCCAGAGGGTGGCGTGGAGAACTGTAAGTATTTTATCCAACTGTGAAAATTTTGTTTCAGATCTGTATATTTTATTTTTGGAACACAACTGTTTAACCTTTAGAGTATATTTTGTTTGTATATACTCTAAGGTTTAACCTATTTTTGGAACACAGCCAAACAATAGATAAACATGATAATCAAGATTCTATTAGTTTTAAAGAAAAAAATTAATAAAAATCATATAAAATTTCTCTACCATTTACGTATATGTTTCCACGACATTGCGCGAGGCCAAAAATTTAAATTAATAAAGATTAGTAATAAAAAAAGGGAAAACAATTATTGACCTTTTTAGAAGCAGCTTATGTTTTCCGCAAGGTCCTAGGTATATATCTAATAATTGTTTGAAATTGTGTGTTTATTAAATAACCTTAATTTATAATTAAATAAATAAAAATTATTTAAATAACCTATTTAAATAATTTTCAACACTGAATTCTAATATTTGCGGAAATATTTACGGCCGCGAAATGGTCACTATACTACAACAGGAGCAATCGGCAGGGCTATTTATTTGCTAGTTATTTTTGTCAAGTTATTACAAATTACATGAGGTCATTTTCTAAAATTACATTGCGAAGCGTTAACACTCCGTTACACGCGCTGCAAATAATTACATATTTACACGCGCGGGGCATCCCTGTGCCCCAAAGTAATTGATGGATTATTTGTTATGTGGGTAGAAATAAAAAATAAACATATTTTATACATAATCACTCTTTATTGACACTTATAATGAAAACAAAAAATATATCTTTTCTCTACAAAAACAAGAACAAAAAAATTTTTTCCTTAACTTTAGAAAATTATGAAAAAATTAACACGGAAATTATAAATTTGAGATTTTAGTCTTCATTAGTTGACTTATTGAGATCATTTTGACTTTGGTTATAACACTGAATGCATATACTATATTTATGATCATTACACACAGGCTTGTGACATTTCTGGCATGCGCTTCTAGTCGAGCGATCTTTGGCTCTTCCACAGCCATGGCACCTAAATGTTTAAGTCCTTTTTCGGGATATGTCATCTTCCTGAGGTGTCAAATCGTTTTGATTTATACCCAAAAAAGCATGCTACGTTCAAAGAAACATAGCATGCAACATAAAGATGTTTCTAGGAATATAAGAGTTTAGTGCTTATTTGTCGTTCTTATCTGTTCATTTTGGTTTATAAGTACCTAAAACAAACAAAACACATTTTTTATTATAGCATTATAAAGCTAAATATTATACAATTATATATAATATTAATTATCTTTACTTGAAATTTAAAATAGATAAGAAAATATCAAAAATGACTTACCTTCTTCAAAAATGAAATAGTTACGGTATCTCACGCGCGGGGCACAGGCGTGCCCCACCGACATTAAAAAGTTTCCAGAAAACACATCCGTTCACTAGCGTTGCCATGGTGTCAGTGGTGAGTACTCAAGGACACTGACAACAGCTATTAGAAGCGGCAAGATTGTATATACATTGTTTATGAAATAATAGGCAAAAATATTTCACTGGGGCACGCCTGTGCCCCGCGCGTGTAACGGAGTGTTAATGCTAAGGATGAAGGACTTCTAAGTAGGCCGGGTGACGAAATGGTGATCTATAGCTACTATTTTTTTTTAAATTTATAAAAAGTCTTTACCTATGTACAAGTTAAGAAATCACACTTTACGCGTACAGTGAGGTACACGCGCTATTTTATTGTTAAGCTATTTTCAGACAACTTTAAAACCAATTTTATTGAAATTAAATTAATATTAAAATGGAAAATAATTACGCAATTTATTATTCTCCGTAATAATGATTCTACTTTAATTCCGTTTCTTCATTTCACTCTTAGAAAATGATTCAATTGACAGTAAATGCTAATAGATTCGAGGAAGAAATTTAATATTCTCGAAGAAGTTCATTTTACGCTGTAGCAATATTTTGAAAATATCGCGTTACACTTTGTTTTAGCGAGGTTTCTAATGGAACGATAAGAAAGGATTTAGCTCAAAACAGAAACATTTCTGTAATTTTATTTTCTACCCGAGAAATTGTTTTTATTAAAATGAAGTATGTAGGTAAAGATTCTATCCATTACTAGATTTAATTAGAGTTTATTTCAAATATTTTTATTAGTTTAGAAATAACTTATTTTCACGAAAAATCAATTAATGTACAGTACAATACAAAAATACATAGTTTGACGCAATAACCGCTAAGATTCGCGATGTAGAATTGACACCAGGTATTTTATTTTATGTTTAACACAATGTTTAATTTATTATGTGACTAGCTGTTGCCCGTCAAAAATGACGAAACATCGGTTCACGGCTTTGCTAAGCCCTAGTATATATTTATATTTTTGGCGGTCCGCGGAGAGGCAGCGGAAGCAACATCGCTATCGTTGCCGCCTTCGGGTTTGCTGGCCCGGGGTTCAAGCCCCATCTTCGGAAGTAAAATTTTTTTTAACCGCGAATTCGAACGAAATTACGGACCTTGCACGAAGTTATGGGGACAGATAGACAGACAGACAGATGGACGGACAGATGGGCAGACGACGAAATTATTGTATATAGATTTTATATATCGACGGGCGGACGGAGGAAATTTATACGTAGGATCAAGGACAATATTGTAAACAGAAAAAGCACAATATATGATATACAGGGTGTATCAGAGCTAGCAGCAGAAACTTGGCCAGTAGATTCCTGCCTATGTTATGAGTCTAAAATGTTCAAGTAACCATGACCTATGGTTATGGAGATACTCAATATCAAAATTTGCATTTATTTTCAATATTTTTGACTTATTTTTTTGCAAAAAGTTAAACTATCATTACAGTAACTTATGTCGATTATGAAACCTTCATTTGCTTTAATACAAGTTGAATAAAATGATAAAAACCTTGGAAAAATTGATTTTTTTTATAAGGTTTTTATCATTTTATTTAAGTTGTTTTGAAACAAATGCATTTTTCATAATCGATATAAGTTACTGTAATGATAGTTCAACCTTTTGCAAAAAATAAGTCAGAAATATTGTAAAAAAATGCAATTTTTGATATTGCATATCTCCATAACTATTGATATTATGGTCATGGTTGCTTGAACATTTTAGACTCATAACATAGTCAGGAATCTACCGGCCAAGTTTCTGCTGCTAGCTCTGCTACACCCTGAATATATCTTTGTATGATGAAGTATTCATGTGGTATCCAAGAGGATGAGCAAAGGCGCCTTGGATGAAGAAGATTCTCTATCTAAAAAAATGATTAAGATTCTCTATTCTCTAATAAGAAGGAACACTCCGAGGTTGACCAAAGGTGCGCTGGCGCTGGGTGGATAAGATTCGCCAACACGTGGAAAGTTTCTGGTAGCTAATCGCTAAAAACTGAGACACCAAGAATGTCGCGAGGAAGCCTTCGTCCTGCAGAACCTTCACAATATTGTGTTGTTCATCGTAAATTTTTCTACATGTTCATCGTACCTGAATACCATTTTAGGTTGTGGTAGAAAGGGATCAAAGTCGAATGGGTTTTGCCGCCTTTGTCAACGCGCTAGTGGATTCACTCCATCTACCGACGTTAGCTAGTAGGGTCCGTTCACTTTATGAAAGCCGCTTGCCTTAGTGTGAGTGATACCCTCTGTAACACGTAAATTGTGTAGTGGTATTCCTTTTTTAAAGCTACTTCATTGGTCATTTCAGTATCACACTGGCAGTCACGCGGAGCGGTCGTTTCTTTGTTTAATATTCTTTATTTAAAGACACGGTGACTGCAAGATCACGATGCGGTGACCACAGACTATTAAATATAAATTTAGATGAGGATTCGGAGTCCGATACAAACGACACTGGTTGATCTTAATGATTTAAATTAATTATAAGATTTTGAAACCATTTAACTACAATTATACCTGCTTATATATTACCTGGTTTTAACTATCTATAACCCTTCAAAAATGACGTGCTTTTGTTATATATTTCACCCGTTAGAAGAACAGCGCCATCTAGAGTAGCGTTTTGATAACGTTAGTGATGGATAATATTAAAAAGAGAATTATGCTCTTTTTGCTTCTTATACCTCATTATTATATTATATCACATTATTATTTTAACATTCTGATAGCGTTGGTGACGGGTATTGTTACATAGAGAATTACCAACCACACACGCGATTCAGTAAGTAATGGATTCACTTATTAGTTTTAATTTTCAATAAACTGAAATATTACAAAAAATCCAATTTAGAATATTTTATTTAAAAAAGCATATACCTACCTAGTCAATGTTTTCATTTTATTTAATAACAATTTTGAAATCATTTTAAATTTGAAAACGAAATGAGTTATTTTGATAATACTTGTACCTATGCTTATTGTAGGTTTAGAAAATATAATAATATTTGTATTTATTTTTGCGTCTATCATTTACTCAAAAAATAATAATGTTACGAGTTTTTGTAAACGCACTGTTACTCACACTAATGCAAGTGGCTTTCTTAAAGTGAACGGACTCTACATCAGCTCAAAGGATGCCTCCGATCATGTATAGTTATTTTATCGCCTTTGATCTTTAAGTCTTAATCTGTATAACTTGCACGAAAAAATCGAGTGACAATAATTAGTCTCCACTCATAAACATCTGCCTTTCTGCTTACACCGATATCATGACATATCTACCAATACTCAATACATTTCGCGATGTTCTAAAAACAAGGTTATGGTTGGTCTTGCAAACTGATTATAATCGGCTGGATGATTAATTACTCATTCATGCTAGTGTTCATCGTGCATATTATAACTAGAGACCGATCCCTATCTTCCCCCAAACCATGTAATGGAACGTCCCTTACCAGAGTACTGCTGCTCGATGGACGTGATCTGCTCTTCGGTGAAGGACCAGTGGAACGCCAGCTTCTTCCAGTCCCCGGCCAGCAGCTGGCGGTAGGCCAGCCTCCACAGCACTTCTTTCATTTGTTCTTCATCACCTTGCAATGATCAGTAAAGCAGAGATGAAGATATTTGATTACCTTATGACTAAATTGTGTTCATAAGCGAATTGGAATACAGTTGGAATATACATTTAAAAGGATCCAGGTACTCAGATTGTTTTGTACCCTTAAATATATTCAACTATTTTGGGAAGTAAGACTTAGATGTTCCGGATTTATTAAAATCCGCGAGAAGAGAGAACGCTTACAATCCATGAGTACAATCGATGGTAATGTATGCATTGCTTGACCACTATAACTTGGCGTGCGTCGACGTGCGAAAATAAAACCCGCCCCGCCCGCACCCGGCGGTAACCCCTCGCTCTGTCATTCAGTACAATTTTGTATTTTCTCGGGAGCTGTGACATCTTGATTACCAATATACACTGAATTGTTATGTCCAAAACATCCTAAACAATCCGGGGTGGTGCAAGAACAATTGTCAATGAAGTATTAAAGTTTTGCGAAGCTGAAAAAGCAAATAATGGACCGATATTACCGTCTGACAGTTTGACAGATAGAACGGCCGCCATTACGGCTTGGTTTCTTTAGTGCTGCCCGACCAAATTTCTGTTAAAGGCTACGACACCGGTCACCGGACATTCTGTACATTATGTATTGTGTAATAAATTTACACCCTGGCAACTTCTGTTACGCGACAGGGACGCCCTCCCTCGCACGCCAATTTATAGTGGTCACATTCTAGCATAAAATTCGTTCTTCTTGAACTAAGTCTTGTAAAAACGTTGAGTTTATTAATCGTTCATTTATTAACATACTTAGGTGAGTGAGATCTTCTTGAGAGTTTCTCCAATTTCTTTTTGGTATATCCAAGATCGGCTTCACTGAAGATCCGGACCCCTTGCTCGCAGCTGTGGGGGGATCCTGAAAGGAAATAATGGGTTCGTTAGGCTTTAAAGAATGAAATGGTATAGAGCTCGATTCACTACTTCTTATTATATAAACATTTAAATTTTATCGTAAATCAGCGATTCAGAAAGATAGAAGTACTATTACATAATATTTATGGATTTTTCATGATATGTTTATGAACAGTCATCCAAGTCCAAGTTAATATTAGGTCGAACACTCAAAAATGAAACAGCGCACGGCAACAAATGTAGCTTCGTTATTATAATCGGGATGTTGCGTTGAAAGAAAATGATATGAGAGTATCATCTTCTAAAATAGTTTCGGGGAAGTAGTGGACTGTTAAAGATCAAGTGTTTTAAATAGTATTATTAATATTTAAAGCATTAACTTTGTGGTTAGACATAATAACAGAATGTTAGTAAACTTAGTAAAACTTAGTAAACTTTAATGTAACGTTCACAAAATATGTGGTAACACCCACTTTAGACCCCGCCCCCTCTCACTCTCTCTCGTTAGATTCCTGAATTGTTCAGTAGGCTATAATCAGTGCATGCCTGTCTCTGATAAGATTAACACGCATGTGATCAATAGTGGTGATCGTTTAACAATACTATGGTTGGGGTGTATAGCGTTGTGAATATAGTAGTGTAGTGTTGGTCCTGACGAAGAGACTCGTACGTCTCGAAACCTGTAGACCGTAAATCTGGTAGTGGTTTTTACTAATTTTACTAACATTCTGGTATAAATAGTTTTTATCCGATAAATGATGAATTTCAGATAATTACGGATTTTTCTTTGCAATCTGCGGAGGCGAGATAGACAATCGCTCTTATTATGTGTAAACATGTCGACGGCTCCTACGTATAATATCGTAACCCACAAAGCGACGATTTTGAGTTTGTTGTGTATTTCATATGTTTTTAATTATATATTTAATTAATAGAATGAAAAAAAATTTTTTTTTATAATAATAAAACGTTATTTATTGTAAAATATTTATTTTTCTTTCTGGAATTAAAGATATAATTAAATACACTTGTGTATACACAAAAAACTCAAAATCGTCGATTTGTGGGTTACGATATTATACGTAGGAGCCGTCGATATATAAAATAAAAAAGAGCACATATTTCTAATATAAATAAAATTTCGTGACGTTGTTAATTACAAAGCAACGAAAGCGTTGCCTTTCAAATAAGTGAAAAGGAAAGCGGGCGACAGAATTCCGTCTAGTTAAGTCTCTTGTGCTATCCTGTTTCCCTGGTAACGATGCACTATTACCGTCCAGCATTTACGACAGCGCCGGCGCGCGGCGTCTCGACGCTAAGGGACGGCGTCCATGGCTTCCAGTTGTATGACACCAGGCGTTTGAGAAACTGGTTGTAATTAGTTTTAATGAATACGCACGAGCAATTTAAGTTGTCACGTTTTGAAATATCGTAAATGTGGTTTATTTAATTATTTTATAATTATTTAATAAAAACGGTCGTTTGACGTATTTAATTTTATTGAATACCGCTTTTTTCGTCATGTTAAAAAATCATAATTTTGGTAATGAGAATGTTAATTTTTCATTTTTTTTCCCAAGAAATTTTTCGACATATTTTTTTTCTAACCACATAGATGGTGTAATAGAGATAGTCTACATTACTTAGACACTACAGGTAGTATCCTACCTAAATTGTAAATTGAAAATGTTAATGTTCTACTTATTCATTGACAAGCTACTTCAAAGATTGCATTTTTTTCAATATTTCTGACTTCTATATAACTATTGGATCATCTATAAAATATCTTCAAACATTGGACTATCATTAAAGTAACTAATATTGAGTATTAAAAATTCATTCTTCTAATCCAATTCTTAACAATAACGACCCATTAAGGCGATCGTCCAGCAGAGTGAGCAAATTTCACCATATTTTCTCATATCTTCTCTTGCGTTTTTTATCACATTTTTGTATGGAAATATCTCATTTTAAAATTTATTCATCAGGTTACGGATATTTTAAATACGGATGTCTTATTAAAATAACACAAACTAAATTATATAATTAATTAATAAATTACTAAACCTTCGATGTTTTATAAATGAAGAAAATTGCTCCACTTTGTAGGCTTTTTATGACTGTAATGGCCTCGTAAGATGTCTTTTTTATTCAATAATATTACAAAGTAAACGATTATCTTAAATTTGTTACAATTATTGCAAAATCTTTTGTTTGTTTGTTTACATGCAATTTATGTTTAAAAAAAACTGTTTTCTGTCTACCCTCACGGGGAAGCGGCGCGGATGGTAAGTTAGTAAGTTAGTAATAACTTTAGAGCGAAGAAGATCTGGAAAAGTACCTCTTAAGTTTTGGAATAGTCTGGAACGCCAGAGAAGATTCGAGAAAAAATGTACCCTATATAAACGGCGACGCCGTCGCTCCTCAGTCAATTATATTCTTTACAGCTGACGAAAGTCATAGAAACGGGTAAAAAGATAGACATCTGTGAATTCGTGTACTAGACAACGCAGTGGAGCATAAATAACGGCGCGCAAAGCATTATACCAGAGGCGAGTGGAACTTTGTAGCGAACGCTTAATTAGTTCAAATTGCAGAATAGTGATCTAGCTAAAGCTTGTGCCTAGTGACTTTATTAATAAATATTACTGTTTATTAATAAATATTCAATTATTTACAAATATTTTATTAGAGTAATAAATTAAGTAAGTTTGTGTATACACATTTTTTGTTTTTACTTCCTTTCTTTTAACTCGTGGCGTCTGCTTGCTTGGTTGCTTGACAGAAAAACTTTGGATCGATTTTTAATCATTTTCCCGTGATCCAATCAAGCTGAAACTTTGCAAGCAGACTCGTGGCGACGATTGATCGTCGATGAAAAGATGATGAAAGATGAATGATGATGAAAGATGAAAAGTCGACGATGAAAGATCTTCTTGAGAAGATCTTTCAAATTTTCGTTAAAAAAAAAATAATTATAGTATAATTTTGGGTTTTTAGATATTTTAATGGTTTTTTCTAATTGGAATCATTGCAAAAGTTTGATTACTATCAACGGCGGCCTGATAACGTCACGGAATATTTACAATTTGAATTACTCCGTCGGTAGGTATAATAGGTACTTCACTACGAATTTCGAAAATTCATGACAACTGGTTCACAAATGACAGCACACTTCGGTTTTTTGGGAAGAAATCAAATAATAAAGAGATATTTTTAGAGATTTTTGACATAGGTATTTGTCTAGACATGTTTCATTTTCAGTCAATCAATTATTTAATTACATGATGGTAAACTTAATTTACAATGAAAGGAAGTAAAATAAAAACTTGGTTTTTATGGGTTAGTTTTTTTTAGACTTATTAGTGTAACGTACCAAGGCTTCAAATGAAATGAAATAAAATGCATAAATTGAGTCAATAATATAATACAAAGTTGAAATTTTATTTACGTTTACGATACATTAATTTCGTTCTAAATTCGTGAAACTCTTGTAAACCGCATTGTTCATTTAAATTAATCGACCGATCATAAAAACAATAAAAAACTATTTTTCAGATTTACGATTGTGAGCCAAACAAGTGTATGAACGTAAAACATTTTTATAGGTGCTTTATTTGAGTATAACATAGGAGGCTTTTACGAGGAAATAATCTAACATCTTTTTGATTAAATAACAAGCGAAGCGAGCTTGCTGAACTGGAAGGAGAACGCTTCTTCACTTCTGCTCCCTTGTTCCAGAACATTATTATTATAATTGAAAGGGCATCATTTGCCTGCAGCGAAATAGCATTGTATACAAATTTCCTCGTATAAATCCTAATTATTTTAATTAATAATTAATATAAATTAACTTTGTTTAAACCACTTATTTATTGAAAAAAATCAACATGTTTCAAAGCCAATGGCTTCTTCATCAGGAAAACAAAAATAATATTTAAAAAAATCGAAGTATAGATCAAAATATTAAAAAGTTATATATGGAAAATAATAATATAAAGTACCTAATTAATATGAAAATAAATTTAAAAGATAACTATTTGCAAAAAGGACCTGATTATTTATAATATTCAATTTACTATTTACACTCTTTCTTATTTCCAAAATTTCTAATTTATCAAATTGTGATTCTGTATAATTTGTATGTAAAATTTGTAAACCCTTATTAATATCAAAAGAATGACCCGTAGCCAAAAGATGGTTAGAAAATTCAGAATAATTATTACTATTTAAACACCTTAAGTGTTCTTTAATTCTAATTTCAAAATTTCTACACGTTTTTCCTATATAAAAATAATCACAATCATTACAAATTAATTTATAAACATCCAATTTTTTTTTAAAATTATCCTTATCTTTATTATTTAATATGTATTTTTTTAATTTATTATTAGTATAAAAAGCTGGTTGAATAACATTTGAAATATTTTTAACTATTGAATTAGAAATTTCATTATTTCATTATTTAGTTACTATGTAATAATATTGACTTGTTACATATTTGGTGCGTTAATAGTGTAAATATACAGTTTTGTATGTGGCATTTCGATATACTCGTATAATTTTTGTGGCGGATTCGTTTCACCAACATTGCCTTTGCGAAATTAAATTGTGTGGTGACGTTCAAGACGACATAATATGGCGCCTCTGCATTTTGAAGAATTTTACATCTCATAACTTTCAGCTTAGCTTCCACTTTAGCTGCGGGAAAAGTAAGATTTTGCCAGTCTAATGATAATTTTAGTGAAGGGGCTTTTGCGGCGGCATGCCCAAAAGTCTGGAACTCTCCACGCTCCGTAATACGGAACAGTGCATCAAAAACTTTTTACTATTTTCAAAAACATCATATCTACAATATCGCATAACAATTTTTATTATTTTATCACTATTGTAAGGCTAAACAGTTGTCGTAAAAAGCGTCCTTCAAATTCCAACATTCTGTCGTCATTTTCGACGAAAACTTGCGCCTTTAGAGTTGTGTATGATCCATAAGTAAGCAGTGATTTCTCTGTCGAAGTTGATGCGTCAATGTCATTTCTCTGTCTCTCTCTTCTTCCAGGACTTCTTCTTCTTCATATTTGCTTTGCGCACTTCCCACTAAAGATCTTCCTAAGCTTCCATTATAATATGTTTCGAGGTTGCGCCTATTTAACATTGATGATTCCCAATCGTATACCTATCAGTGAGAGCAATACTAGGGTGTGGGATATTAACACTTTGGTGCCTTTGTCAAACACACTTATTTCCCCTGTTCTGTTAAGGTCCGCACTAAGTGGATGTGCTAATATATCTCATTTTGGTTACCGGATAAAAGATAATCCAAAGATAATCATACACAGACATAGACTACACGAGAATTTCATTAACATGACCGCTGCTTCCAACAACAAGCCCTCGGCGTCTGACAATTGCTTTTTGCTACGTTTTATAATGAGGAGCAAAACATCTTCCGGGAAATACGTTAATGGTTCAGACGAAGCTCAATGTTGTGAAGTACATCGCGCTTAATTAAATATGAAGTTCAGTACGTGTAGTGTACCAGAATATTATACAGAAAACGTTGTTCTGATGTTTAATTACGAAAGCTTTCGAAGCAAAGTTATTTCTCCATTTGCTCCAGGTTATACTTTTAATAACGTAGATTATATTTAAACATGGAAAATATTTTAACGTAGAGTAATGTTATTCAATGGCTTTCCCAGTATTTATTTTAACAAAGACTGTGATAGAAAATTACGTAATGTTTTTATACATTCGTTTTCCCACGTTCCCCGTCGATTTTAGTCGTCTTCGTAACTTTTGATCGAAACGAGAATCGACCCAGTTTTGATGCAATTAAAGATTCGTGATATATTCTCTGCGATCTGTTTATGACATATCCTACATTTTATTGGAGGATACGTCATAGACAACTTTAGACTGATAGCCTAAAGATGCTGGTATTGACGGTAAAGGAGGAAGACCAGTGTATGGCACCGTTCATCCAGTTTTATGAGCGAAAGCTCCCATATCGGTTCCACTAATTCAACTCAAACTGCATCGTTCAGTACCAAGCAGACATATTGTAATATTAATTACAATATCTTGATGGCGAAAGATAATATAAGTGACATTGCACGTAACAAATTGACGTATTCGCTCATAACAGTAAATCACACAGGAACAATGCAATTCGATTTATTTATTTTTTATATTATATTTACATTTCAAACACAAAATTTAATTCGTAAATATTATAAATAAGTTTGAATTATATAAGCATATATAAACAAAAGCAAATATTAAACATATATAAAATCATTCACATCAAAGGTGTAGGAGAATCCTGCTTCGGAATACCCTCTCAGAGACATGGAACAGATCGACATCCAGAGTAATATTGTTCAGCATAGCAGTAGCTCTTCCAACAGGCATAACCATTGGCAGGTTGGTTCTGTATATTGGAATGTGATACAACCTATGCTGACTCTGTCTTAGGTAATTATCGGGAACATACAAACCAATGCTCCGCATAGTTTCAGGACTATCGATCATACCGGGCAACAATCGATAATGCGTAATCAGATACACATTCCTTCTAGACTCTAAACTGTTGTAGCCAAGCATACCCTGGAGGAACTCGGTTGGGTAAAGCCAAGGATAATGGTCGTACTCTCTCATGTAGAGATATCTTAGAAACTTTTTTTGTACTTTCTCTACCATAAGTGAGTACTTAAGCTCATGTGGCCCCTAAATAGACTTAAAGCTCGACACCGTAAGGGGACAGTGAAAGGACCTCGTTCTTACATGCCTCAAACACCTTTAAAAGGTAAAAATACGAGACAGAGCAATATTTAATTATTGCAAGGAAAATCAAGATCGCCAGATATTCAACCCGTGTAGTTGAGCAATAAAAAGCGGCTGGGTAAATGGTCCTCACACTTCAGACCACCACAAGATCTCCCATCTTGACAACTATCGAGAGAACAGATAAGAAGAGGCCTATCAATGACTGGATGGACGGTGTTTTGCGATTCAAAAAATAATAATTAATTTGATAAAGTTAATAAACTTTGTATAAACCACACCGATTGTTTTTAAATGTCTACCGGATACCATACTGTATCTTCCTCAGGAAGGACGCACAATAACATCCATAAATTAAATTTGTCAGTCAGGTGATAGGTGGGGGTGTGGCCTCATTTGTGGTGGAGGAGGGGGGTGGAGTTTGACAGTGAGACATTGAAATGGGGATATATATTAAATAATGGATTATTGGTTAAATTTAATTGGTTGTTAAATTATATTATGTTTGCAATATTATTTATTAATTTGGCATTAGCTTTGTGGAATGACACGATTAATTTACATAAATAAATAAAATGCTTATTTATTCAAATCAATATTAGATTTGGTATTAAGGGATATTTTAATTTCTAAATTATTTAACATTAAGGCCTCTATTATTTGTACGTAAAATTTAAAGGTGTAGCCTGTCTCCAATAGATCATCGTGGTTTATATAAAGTTTGTTAGTTTTCTCAAATTAATAATTATGTTCAACCACAAAGTTAACTCTATAAATATCAAAAATGTAGGGAAAATAATTGTCAAAGCAGGGAAAATATTTTGCCTGTTAATATTCGTATATATAGATGTCTACAGCCTCATCATGGATGATCAATTTATTCACCCTTGAAGTTCTTACAGTCTTATTTGTTTTCCTGCAAAACATTTGAAGTGTTTTTTTAAAACTGGGTTCATTACGATTTGAAAGCTTTCGAAAATAAAGCAAAAAATAAATCCCCGGATGATTATAATATTCGATGGATGATTGTATAACATTTTAATACTCAAGTAGAATAAATAAATAAATAGGTAGGTCGTGCGATATTACTTCGCGCGAAAGAAAGATAAAAAGAAGGATGTTTTCACCGTATTTTGACTCTGAATATATCAATAAATTTATTTAAAAAAACTCAAGTAAATGCCACCAGAAATGAATTTTCTTTAAGACTGTCAAAAATGAGAATTTTTGGCTTCGTCCTGGGAAAAAGTAAAGGTGCAGATACACACATGCTTATTACTGGCATGCTGAAAACTAACATGCCCTAACAACTATACACACTGGCTCATTATTAGCATGCTTATTTTCAGCATGCTCATAAATGAGCATGCTCAAAGCTAACAATCAAACACACATGCTTATTAGTGGCATGCACTTGTCATAGAATAGAGAGGAACTCTAGTTCAAAATTGAAACTTTGCAAACTGAAATAGAAAATTCAAGTGAACCAATAAATCAAAATATTCTTGATTTTAGTTTTCATAATTTTAATTGTAAGATTTGAATCATTCATGTGTTTTAATAAAGTTTCATAAATATTATTTTTTGCTATATTATTTTCACACAGCGGTGACCGAGTATTCCACAGACATTCGTGATTCCTATAATAAGTCACGAAAAGTAATGTTTTATCATCTCCCTAACGTGCCATATTTGTTTCATCTGTCGCGGACTGAGAAGATCGCATTGATAATCGATACTAGCCGCGAATGACATAAGCATATTCATAAAAAGCAAGCCTGTTCACCCATCCTTAAAAGATACCCCCTCTCATGGTGAATGACATTAGCATGCTCATAAATCAACCGGCGGTTGATTTTTGAGCATACCACTAATTAGCATGCTTATTACTAGCAATGTGCGTACACACATGCCACTAATAAGCAAGGGCTAAAGAAGGTCAATACTGCGCTTGCTCACGTGCTACTAATAAGCGTATGTATCAGTACCTTAATAATAATAATGATGCTGATGAATGTTCCTCTAGAAACTATAGTAGTGGCAAAACAACTCACCGTGTGTGTAGTAAAATGTTTGGCTTCGTAAAATTTAAATAATCAAGTTGCATTTTTTATTCAATTTTTTTATTATTTGTTTATTTTCTTTACATTTTTTTTTAAATATCACTAGACCCACAAAACGTCTTAAAAGACGTTCGTCTGCAGGTTCATTTTCACAATTAATATAACAGTGTTACTACATTTCATTCATTGTATAACCAGAACAGAACAGTACATTTATATAAATGTATAATATATAAATAAGTAAATCTAAATATAGCAAACTAATAATTCGTTATCATAACTGTGACGAATGTGCGGACGCTTGGATGAGTGAGAGGCAAGCGTGCGAGCGAGACGCGTGGATGGCGCCCGTGCTGTTGCGCCGCACCGGGCAGAACGAGATTCACCGGGGTCCGAATCAGTTGTACATATTGTATTATAAAGTAGTGTCTCCAATAAATGTTATTACCTACGTAACGCGTATTACTAGAAGAACCAGATTATTCCCAAGTGCGTAGGCCGAGTTATATTGCCTACGCACGTAAGAACATCACAATAACAGTAATGATACACATCACATTAATTCATAGGTAACTTATATCGTTTGACGTCAATCACTTTCTGAGTTCTGTCACTGATTTCGGAGTCCTTAGGCCTGTAGGAAAGGTGCTTTGAAGTTTGTTCAAGAGCGTGGGAACTAAATATTCAAGTGTCCTTAGTCCATATTTATTTGTTGTTCTTGGATCAATTAAAGTCTGATTTGTGGCGAGTCTTGTGTTTCTGCCATGAGCAACTACCTTTCTGTATATTCCATTTTCATGATTCTCTTTTATCAGCAGAAATAGAACTGGCAATTAATCAGTTCGTAGCAATCATAACTGACTTTATATAATTTATAAATGAAAGAAGAACATTTAGATATATTATAGACAAAACGATTTATTTCTTCACAATTTATAATAGAGTAACGAATTATAAATCAGAAAATAATGTATAGCTGATCTTGGTGTAGTATGGGCAAGTTGAGAGAATGGATGAGGAAAGGATGGGAATTTTTTATTATACTTCCTTTCTCATTTATATTATTTCCAATTTGATATTCTATCAACATATTCCTCTTGCTTTAAGTTCATGTGGAAAATCTATTCCATGTATATTATTATCCTTAAGACTTACAGAATATTGAAAACGTAATAATTGATATAGGGGGGCACGGCGTCGGCGAAACCGTCTGAACGGACCCATGGCTCGAGTCAGACTAGTTGAAACAGGTTTCGCGCCTTCTCCACGCGTCGGGCTCCTTTCTCATTTGCGTGGTTTTCAGTTTGAAAAAACCGTCAAATTTCCAAAAATCCAAAATTATATCATAATAATTTTTTTTAACTAAAATTTGTTAAATCATTTCTATTGTCGCCACGAGTCTGCTTGCAAAGTTTCAGCTCGATTGGATCACGGGAAAAGGGTTAAAAATCGATCCAAAGTTTTTTCGGCAGAAGCAGTTGCTATGAGTTAAAAGAAAGGGAGTAAATAAAAACTAACCCATAAAAATAAAGTTTTTATTATACTCCCTTTCTCATTGAAACAGGTTTCGCGCCTTCTCTACGCGTTTTGGCTCGAAAATTAAACATTATATAAATCGTTAAAATTTCGGAAAATCCAAAATTATACTATGATTATTAAATTTTTTTAAACGTAATTTGTTAGATCATTTTTATTAAAAAGGGTTAAAAATCGATCCAAAGTATTTTCGTAAGACAAGCAAGCAAGCAGACGCTACGAGATAAAAAAAAGGGAGTAAAAAGACACACGACGCAAGTGTGGATGACCGAAGACTTGCCATGACCAGGTTAACCAGAAAGTGGAAAATGGTCCTGTTAGGAGCCTCAACATTCTTCGAATTTGCATGCGAAGATGTATGAATGTGGATAAGGCGAGAGTTGAGCCTCATCCACATCCCTTACGCTCCACCCTCTCTACCTACCCCCGTGGGGAAACGGCGTAATGGTAAGTTATTTAGTTAGTCAGTTTTCAATGCGAAATTAACGTTTCCAATCAAAGGTTCATTATTATCGTTCTTTTCAATATTTAAAAAAAAATTATCAAATCTAAATGAAAGGTCATTTTATTTATGTTCTAATTAAAATTAACAGAAACTATAATTCGTAACCATCCACTTCTAATCTAGGTAGGTAATTGATAAAATGTTGAATCATTCTCATCATTTAGGTAAAAATAATAAATGTATCTTTTCTAATCAAAATCTTTGTCATATTAATATCAAAATATAAATAGTGAGTATTATTCGTTTACGTTTTGTAAATAAAATGTCGTTTTATATTATTCGGAAGACATCAAGCATTGCTTTCAAATGTTCAAAAAATAAATCCAATATTACTTATAGCATTGTCTAATTGTAAGATCTGCTTAATTTATGCGCTCCTAATATGTCAGAGCGCAAATTTCCAATCCTGTCGCCATTTATTATCTCCTATTCTGAGGGGATGAATGGCTGGCCGTTCAGAATGAACGCCCACAAAACACCTGTGAAGTCGCAAATCACACTTGCGTTCCGACAATTCATACAATTTCATAACACCGAGTAAAAATGATGCAGAAATATACATTGTTATTTACGAGGCGACATTGGTGATTTTCACGGCTTTACAAGGTGTCGTTTTACTTTACGTTATATTGGCTTAAATCGAGATCAGGCGTGTCGATTTCACGGCGAAATTCCCTCCCCTATATTAGAAATCCACCTCCTCTGTTCCCATACAACAGCGTGCTGCCCTGGTAGCTCGGATCACCGAAGGGTCGTGTTTAGCCGCCGACTGGCGTGCCCTGCGCCGGATAGGGGTTGGTGTTTCCACTCGATTATTTAGTTGGGGCGGTTCTTTGTATCCGCGAAGTCCGGGTACCAGGGCGGCATACCCGCGGCGTGAATAATGCATCCGAAGGGTGGATGTAAAAGGGAGACGGTTCGCAAGCGCGTAAAAATTCTGCCATTTTTAAAGGAATGCAGCGCACCTCCGCGCGTCTCTGCGCTCCTGGTATCAGATATTTTTTTCCCATTGTCCCTCTTTCCCCTTTTTATGCTCGCGTTCCCCGCTCTGCAGACTTTTTACGATGGGGAGATATGTGATAAATGAAACTTCGCATGTTTTATATATTACCCTGAGATGTTTTTGATGTTACCTTTCATACGTTTCTTATATGGACGAATTTTATACCGGCGAATAGGGGAGGTTGTAGACGGCTTTAGAGAATTTCAATGAAGTAAACATTCTGAAAAAATATTACACGAACAACGCCAAAAATTCCAATATAATGTTGCTACTGCATGCATGCTACTATCACGTTATATCCCAGGTAGATTTTCATTTTAAAGGTGTTTTATGTCATTTTACAGAAAAAAAACAAGCTCCATATAATTATGTGTGTACGTAGTGCGGGTACAGGAGACGAAATTTTGTGATGGTAATTATGCTAGAGATATGAATAGAGATATGAATAGAGATATGAATTCTGATATGAATGAGATATGAATTCTGTGTAGGCAATGTGTGTATTTATAAATTTTTATTTGTTCAAAGAAAATATATCTGGCGATTTCTTAGGCAATTAGGCCTGTTCTAGGGAAACCGCCTCACATTTTAAAGTATTTTCTGCAGTTTGTACAGGAGAAAAAAGGAGAAAAATATAATAGAAAAACGAGCGAGCCTTACGTAGTAAATTATTCTAATTGAATTATCATTTGTAATTATATATTCATAATTAAAAATATCAAT
The DNA here is from genome assembly GCA_016648135.1 of Agrypnia vestita. NCBI lineage: Eukaryota > Metazoa > Arthropoda > Insecta > Trichoptera > Phryganeidae > Agrypnia > Agrypnia vestita. Next base: position 25,183 of record JADDOH010012667.1, read on the forward strand.
TGAGCTACAACAGAAATTAATCAAAATTAAAAAAAAAACAAAAATGTGCATTTACATATTTATTGCTGAATTTTGCCGACTAGGTAGGTACAGTATAAAATGCGTATCTACATACGCATTTTTATTTAGAAATGTGTTTGGTCAATTATATGTTTTTATTTATTTTTATAGATGGCGGTAGTGTGCCGCTATACATATTGTATGAAAACTTTGAATAAATATTTAAAAATAATTACATAAATTACATAAAATTTGAGAATGTAAATCATTAAGGGTAGTTATTGTTTACATTTATGTAAAAAAAGTATTTGTTGGATAGTTTCGAAGATATAAACCAAAATATATCAAAGTTACAGCATTCACACGCTTGACAGCAGACGCGCAACATATATACAAAATCAGAAGCGTTAAATGTTGGAAGTGTGCGTCTTCGCTGTGATGGCACTCGCTGGACATTGATTTGTTTATAAATGACAATTTTTTTCCATCGCGCACGCTCATTGGTCAAATGAAATAGCGCGCGTTTCCCCGGCGTCTTACTTGCTGTTACGCATTTTCATGAAATCACTTCCACAAATTGCAGGAAAGCGAGAGGAAAGATGTTACACATCAAAAATAATAATGTAAGATAGACATCATATAAGACAATATAATATAAAAACATAAAAAGCATAAATTACGATATGATAAAACCTAAAAGAATAATGATATTAGAAGATTGAAGTTATGAAATGGTTATAGGCATTCATGTCGGTTTACCATTAGATATATGTTCGAAAAGATTAACGAGTCTTAGTGTTATAGTTTGTGACAAGATTTTGCACTGAATTTGTCTGAAGGTAAATTACAAAGGTTAAAATTTAAAGATTAATTTGTATGCGATGTCAGGTTCGAAACCAGAAAGGAAGTAGCTAGTTTGACGAGCCCGCTGCGTGCGGCCAGTGCCTTGTGGCTATCCGGTGATGCATGTCTCGAATATGAAACGTTTTTCTTGATAAACCGAAGATAGCGGAAGGTATTCGCCACCACCGGTAGCATTGTTTGGAGACTATTCTGAGCTTTCATAGTCTCAAAGATTCAAGCACCGCCTCTTGCAGCCAAGAAGGTGTTTAATATTTATATGGTCGCTTTGCTTTTGCTTTTGTACGCAAATTTAGGCGAATTTGAGCCCTAATGCAGCAGTGAAGATGGTGTAACTAGCTTGTTTATTGATTTTCAGAATATAAGGGTACAACAATTAATAGTTCTAGGTGACCGTTTCGTAATCGCCGCGCGTGGGTCGTGCAATGATTTCGATTGATCGGGCTGGTACCCGGTGTGTTCTGCACCAATCGTTACCCAGGATTAAAATTTTTAAAAATCCGCCCAGTGACAGTTGAAAAGCGTGTCGGTGTCCTTTTTTCGGTGAGAACCGACATTCTTCTTCATGTGTTCAAGTTTGGTTCAACTTAGCCTTCCGGAAGAGACAGATCAACTGTTCCGGATTCGACGACGCAGGGAGAATTGCGGATTGAATCGGCACTCGACGTACCAGGAAAACTGCAAGTAAAATTTGTCCACTGTGTGTTATAGTTAGCTTTGGCCCAGTGAATCTTGAGTGTCAGAATATGACCAATCATTATCGGCGGAGATTGGAAAGGAAATTCTAATATCCGACCCGCGTGCGATGGTGGCGAGCCGTCCGTCATCGTACTGTGACATTTGTATGGCTTTCGAAATCAATCTCATAATACACAGTAGGTCCTGAGATTTATCTCGACTAAATATCTGAAATTTACTTCATTGTGTGTCATCCCGTGTGCAGACGCGGTTCATTAAATATCAACAAGTTTAGACCAAGTTTTTTCAAGACCTAAGTATTTACATTTAAGAAAGACAATCGAATTAGTATGTGTAAGCCGTGCGTACGACGCACATTTTTTCGTTGTGTTTGTGTACGGGTATAAAGACAAACACATCGAAACAATTTACCTTATACGCTTACACATACTAATTTGATTGTCTTTCGTAAACGGGAATAGGTATACCTGGAGAAATAGGTATAACCATGAGCTGTAGGTAACAACACTATGATGATATGGATGTGATAAGGTATATCAAAATATCGAGGCTCAGGTAACTGGGGTACGTAGAATGAATGGAAGCTACCATAGACCAGAGGGGAGACGAAGAAGTGTAAGACCCAAGTTGAAGTGGATGGACTGTGCAGACAGGGACCCCAACATGCTGGGCACAGTCAATAAGCACGGTGACAGTATTAAAGAATTAAAGAATAAGTGATTTTAGAGAAGGAAATATTTTGAAAGGATTCTAAAAAATGATCCAGTTTTAATACACACATTGAGATTAATAAGATTTTCAATAAAATAAAAGTATAAAATTGTACAATCCGTCATTTTAACTGAAACACCGGTCAGAGCGTATGACGTCACGCCTCAGTACCCATCACCGTGTCTTTGAACCGTTGCCATAGACACAATGCAATGTTTACTGAGGCTTGAAGTCAAGTAGACGAAATGACAGCTGCGGGCGTTTTTGCGCGAAATTAAAAATATGTAGATGAAAATGCAATTATTACTGAAATAATGTTATTTTCGGTAATAGTAGACGTGTACCTACAATATAGAATCTTATTTCAAAATCTGTCATCATGCCTATTACCAAATAAATGGCTAAATTGCGATGACTCCCGCTAGAGGCCAAGTCCCACCCAGGGATATAACGCCAAAGATTATTATTAAGTGACAATGAGAATCTGTTCTTACTTCTCAACCCAGTCTCTGTATTTCATTTTAGAAAGACTTAGTTTCAAATTAAAACAATTTGTTCCTGTGCATTTTTTCAGTTTTCAATATCTATCTGATTTATAAATTATACGTAATTAAATGTATATTTTTCAAAACAATATGTATGGTTGCAGTAAAATAGGCACTAAGTACCAAAATTTCATTTTTCGAACTAAGTATGCAGCTTGGTTCTATATGACATCGCCACTAACCCCAGTAATGCATTATGTCCCTGCAATGTTGCATTTAGCCGTTATGCTCGTTAGAATATCGCGACTTCGCCAAGTACCACGGCGTATTATTTTAAAAACGGCACTAAGTGCCATGGTCCGCTAACTTCACATTGTATTAAAATGGCTGACCAAGTAGGGAGCGCGTCGGGTAAGCTCCCCATACAAACAACAAGGAAAAGGTGTTATAAAGAATATAGCACAAATAAAAGAAGAAAAATACAAGGCCTGGAATATACATCAATAACTCAGAATATCATTCCAGCAAAAAATCCACCAGTATGATTTATTTTGTGTTGAAATTAACATTCATCCTGGTATTTTATTACGGACAAGGGATACTGTTTGAATATTCTCGGGTTACTTACCTCATGTTAAACTACACAGACGTTGGACTTAGGCCCGGTTGTTTCAAGTTCGATCAAAGTAAGCGGTCAATCAAAGCATAGATTTTTACGAAATCGGATCGTCTGATTGGTGGAGAACGTGAAAATCTATGCTTTAAAAGAACGCTTACTTTAATCCAACTTGAAACAACCGGCCCTTAGTGCCTTTCATAGGACAGAGCGCTGGGCACTTGGGAGTTGTTTCAAATGTATATTTCGCAACTTAATTACAGGAAACACAGAATACTATCTCTTTTAGTTTTTATGCAGAAAAGACAGGTAGGATGTATCAAAAAAAACCTCATAAAAACTTATATATGACAATATTATTCACTACTTCTTGTTTTCCTCGGCTTGTCGGTCATGGTACTTAGTGCGTAATTTGATTCAACCATTCATATACCAAAATATTTTTTTAGCTAAAGAATTGAGAATGTCAATAAATTCAGCTAAATCAGATCAGAATTCTGTCGGACCACGCGACTCGAGATCGATGAAACAACATAATTTCAATCTACAGATTTGAAAATGTGTGTGTATTTAGGCTGTTTGAATATTCAATGGAGCGTGGGGGGGTGCGCCGACTGGCATAAAAAACTATAATTAATTTGGGTAAATCAAGGCTCACAGCAGGTTCCAACGTGACCGCGATAAATGTGGGTGTTCATTTTTTCCCCGCTGAAACAGACTATCATTTTAGAAAATTTCGCAATAATTTTGCGCGGCGCCAACTTATCACACTAACGACGCCGGCGCCACGTCGTAACGAGGCAACTTTGCGAGTTTCGCGGCGTTTTGCAAAAAACATTCACATTTTTTGTTTGATTATTGAATAAGGGATAGCTGGGCGGGGGGAGTTGGTGCTATATATTAAAAAGGATAAAGGGATTAATGGGGAGGAAATATCTAACTCGGGAATTAAGCGGCGGAAAGTGTAACGTTGTTACAAAATATTCGGAGAAAATTAAAGTTTCGGCAAGCAAATTGTAATGCTCTGGAAGGCTTTGTCGAATTCATCAAACAAAAAAAAAACAAATTTAGTAGGTACCTACGTTGATTATTTGTTGAATTCATGGTGATGCCTCTCGTCATTCGTAGAATGCACGTGTAAATGCAACACTTACTAGCCGTCATCGATGTATTATAAATATAGACTAGTTACAAACCAAAATATCTGCTACACAGAACGATAACACGAATTACTGTGAACATTGCGTGTTGGTCTAGGGGTATCAAAAATGTATAAATGTCCGCGCGATATACATAAAAAATATTAATACAATACACAACCCTGTTTATATTTGTATCTCTTTTACACGTATGCTGCGCTGTAAGAAAGAAAAAGAAAAGACCATAGTATAAATACAACAATTCGCTACTAAATTCATATGCATTCGTTGTTAAAAATAATGTTTTATTTTCCTTTCTTATACGTGGTTATGAAAATAATTTATATCTCTTTCTGACTGTTATATTTAGTACGCAATAGAAGACAGCAGAAACTAGATGTCTCAGATTTGTTTGACTAGTTTATATTTATAGTACTTCTATGCTAGCCGTAGATACTCAATGTACTGGCTGCGTTTGCTGGTGCTGGCCAGCATTCCGTGCGAGCCTAGCCGCTCACTTTACCTACCGATGTCTTCGCAATCGATATAATACATTGTCTTATGTACTTCTTTTCCTTATAGTAGTCCTTATTACTATACCTCCGATTCTGCATTGTCCGCGCATTCATGATAATTTTAAATGGTTACATAATTAACCATCCTAAAACTCATTGCGCACACTAAAACTAGAAGCCAACTTACATGAAACTCACAAAATAATGCGTGTACATTAATGACTTAAAAGTTACTTGTGTATACAGTAAATTAAAGAAACCACTTATGATTCAAAATAAAGAAAAAAAATTAATATGATCGAATAACTATTGTCTACACCAAAACTTATTTTTTTGCATATTTGTTCAAACAATCCAAAAAACAATGAATATTTACGAGTATTACTCAGTTTTCTAAAAATTTAACTATTATACAAAAGTCTCTGTGAGCGTAATAGACAAAACTTGCGAGAAGTGTTTTGTTTCGAAAGTTTTTTCACATATGCTCAGTGCCTTCTCAAAAGGCTTTTTATTTCGGGAATATGAATTTTGAATTTCCACCCTTCTGTCTCTGCCGGTGACGTTTTTCTTTATAACGCAAATACATTACTTCATATGAGCGCTTTCGTGTGGAAAAATTCAATATACAGCGAAACTTGTGGGTATTAAACAAGTTTCGCAATACAGTCTAGTTGCTTTGCCTGGCTTTCAACTTAAATGGAATTGATTTGAAATGTCATGACCTGTCCATATGACTTGAATAATTTTAATATGGACAACAAAAATTATTAAATTTATTGGATCGCTATATCATACACAATATTTTGTCATGTTTTTTTTTTAATAAAAAAAGAATTGCGAACACGGAATACGTGTCGCATTAATATTCTTACTGTTTTCAAACTAAGCTAAAAGCTTATATAGGTAGACCACAATCAAAAGACCATTCCCTAGCTTTGTCCGATAAGAATAAAGCAGGGGGAAAGTATAAAGTATATATTTTTTAGTTTAAAAAAGGTTACTTACTAGAAAAACTTATTTTGTGTTCATTTTTTGCATCGTAACAACACACATATTTTTTGCGCACATTCTTTTGAATGCGGTCATGCTATAATAGTATAAGCTTATAATATA
>JADDOH010012669.1:0-103934 GCA_016648135.1 Agrypnia vestita
GCAATGGGATCCGAAAAGTCGGCCAGAAAGGTCGTAAAAACACGGCACAGAGGAGAAAGGGGTAGTGGGAGTCACTTAAGCAAGAAATAGAATGAAGCACTATTTTTGTTTAAACTTAATGAAAATCAACTCTTATGGTAGTTTAACTATCAGTCTTAAATTGTTTCATTAGCTTTGGAATAACACATTACTAGCTATTAAACTTTAAAAAAAATGAACTTTGAATACCATTGTCCACATATGACGAAAGTCACTAAAGGGACAATGAATGCCTAGTCTAACAATTGTCACACACATAACCTTGTGGTGAATCCCAGCCTGTGCACTCTGCGTGTGCCCACAACCCGCAAGAAGAGCACCTGTACCATTCTTCATTATTGCGACCGAATTTACCACAAACTAAGCAATTATTCATATCGTCATCTTCGTCATCACATTTCTTATTAAGATTAATATCTGATTCTAAAGAGTTTTTTTTCTCTTAGAGTATGTGCCTTTTGGCCTTATTTGCTACCTTTTTCTGAAGTTTTTGCTTCTTGCTTTTTGATTTTGGCACTATATTTTTTCCTTTTGCTTCGTTAGCTGATTGAGTCAACTCTCATTGCCCCCATTGCAGTGACTCTTTTTACCCGATTATACCTAATGTGTAAAAAAATTATTTGCTGTTAAATTTTTAACACCACAATTTTTTTTCTAAATCGGTAATTTAAGCTTACGGTCACTCAATACACTACTTTAAATACTCAGATTTCTTGTAATAATGTACTCAGCACTTATTTCGTGCACTCGTAAATTCTTTATTATTATATATATATATATACTCTATATAGATATATAATAATATATAAGTATATAATATATATATATATAAAATTACATGTGCGCGAAAACGCTTGGCAGCCTTCCTGTGCAAACGATGGACGCGTACTGAGCAGGAAGTCAGGGGAGTGCGAACTGTCACATAAAGAGTATTTTAAGCCACTATTAGTTTGTTCAAAATACTATCGTCTGGATGCTAGAACGCTGACAACCATTGCCCTCTGACTCCCATTACCCCTTTCTCCCCTAATACCCCAGAAGACACGAACCAGAAGATTCTGAGTGGCCGTGAGAACATTTTAAAAATAATTAAGATTAGCTCGCTCAGTTATTAGAGATTTTGCTTATCATTATTTTTTTAATTCCATGTCCCGCGAAGTTGATTAGCGAGGTAAGCTTCACTTGACATTTACACAATTTAATGTTTCAAAGCTACCAAGTTTAAAAGGAAGGAATATTTGTGTGTTTAGGTAGATTTTTTGGTCATGCTATTTCAAAGGTATGTTGTGTACTGAAAAAATCGTGAAATATTATATTAAATACTATTTAAGAATATTCTCGTGTTTTCACTGCCGTCTGATGTCATCATCCTTGTCCTTGAACATTCATTTTCGGCGGATATCGGTAGGTACGCAGCACATCTTTGAAGTGCCATCAGTCAAAAAATATACTTGTAGTATTCATATTTCTTAAACCAGAAATCCGTCCAGAACAAACAATTTAATTCGTCCCAAGATCAAAACCTAAAAAAACAATCATGTGATAGATAAAACTCAAAAATTAGAACACCACACATAAAATTCAAGCTCAAAAACCAAATTTTTGACATGTACTTGTTCAAATGGATTCAGTAGAGTGCACTGCTCCGCTGTCTATTTCTATTCGTAGGCATTTTGAAATATAGTTAGTGGCGTAACCATGCTAATGCAGCCAATTTGATGCTAAAATACATATGGAATTGATACTTTTGCGAGTATAAGCATTAGGCTGTGGACCAGACCATCGCTGCAAAGTGAAAATCACCGTAAATCAAAATAAGGATCTCTTTCAGTTCCAAATGAAAATAAATGTCTAAAAAGGCTCCTGTTTTTTCATGAAATGTGAATATTATAGAAGTCAAGGTACTAATTTTGTTTCCACCATTTAACGGATGAACCGCGTATTAGTTAATAATCTTATCTATATACAGGATGTACCTGTATATAGATAAGATTATGGCAGAGCTGGCAGCAGCAACTTGGCCGGTAGATTCCTGCCTACGTTATGAGTCTAAAATATTCAAGCAACCATGACCTTATTAATTGTTATGGAGATATGCAGTACCAAAGTTTGCATTATTTTTTCAATATTTCTGACTTATTTTTTGCAAAAAGTTGAAAAATCATCACAGTAATTTATATCGATTCTGAAAAATTAATTTCCTTCAATCAAACTTAAATAAAATGATAAAAACCTTGTAAATCTTTTTTTAAATTTTTGCGAGATTTTTATTATTTTATTCGACTTGTATTAAAGCGAATACATTTTTCATGTTCGACCTAAGATACTGTAATGATAGTTCAACTTTTTGGAAAAAATAAATCAGAAATATTGAAAAAAAATGCAAAATTTGATATTGCATAACTCCATAACTATTGATATAAGGCCATGGTTGCTTGAACATTTTAGACCCATAACACAGGCAGGAATCTACCGGTTTCTGCTGCTAGCTCTGGTATATACACCCTGTATGTAATGTGATTAAGTAAAGAACATTATATTCGAGAGCCTCATCGAGCCAAGTCAGCATGGCTTTGTTAGCGGTAGATCGACTCTGACGAATTTAATTTTGTATGAAGATCAGATACTGAAAACCCTTGCTGAGAAATATCAGGTGGACTCCATCTACACTGATTTCAGCAAGGCCTTTGATAAAGTACCTCATGATTTATTACTTTATAAGCTGAAGGCTTTAGGCATTAAGGGAACTCTGCACGATTGGTTTACTAGCTACTTGTGCTCGCGAAGAATGATTGTACGAGTTGGTGATATTAATATGGATGGATTTATTGCTACTAGTGGCGTACCACAAGGAAGCCACCTGGGACCTATTCTGTTTCTTCTCTTCATTAATGATATAGTAAATTCTTTTAATAATATTCAATTCTTACTTTTTGCTGACGATTTAAAGCTGTTTAAAAGAATACAATGTGTAGAAGATTGTTTGGTATTGCAGAATAATTTAAATGCACTTATCAACTGGTGTAATGTTAACAAACTTTATTTGAATATTCAAAAATGCCAAGTAATCACCCTTTTTAAAATAAAAAATCCCCTCTATTTTACGTATACATTAAATGACATTCCTCTTGAAAGAGTCAAAATTGTAAGAGATCTAGGTGTGATATTTGATGAGAAACTAACATTTATTCCACATATTGACAATATCACTAATAATGCGTTGAAGATGCTAGGATTTATTTTGAGGCTTACAAAAGACTTTAACACTATAAATTCCATTAAATTATTATATACGTCTCTAGTACGAACTCAATTAGAATCTAATTCTCCTGTATGGTCTCCACATTATACTGTTCACTCCAATAATATTGAGCGAGTGCAGCACAAATTTTTGAGAGTTGTTAATTTTAAATTACACATACCAATAATGGACATAAATTATAATTTTCTATTGTCTCTAATTAAACTAAATAGATTATCTGATAGAAGGAAAATTGCTGACATCGTATTACTGTATAAAATCGTAAATAATTATTACAACAGTTCAGAACTAACGCAGCTAATTTTTTATCACATCCCTTCCAGGAGCACTAGACAAAGTATATCGTTTCATTGTGACAATGTTAGTGTAAATTATCTCTATAGCTCACCTATTAGAAGGCTCCATAGGTTAGGAAACGAGTATGGCTACCTATCGGATGTTTTTTCGGAAACACTAGCCGCCTACAAGAAAGCTCTTCTGGACGAATTCGGTCGTTTATAATTGGTTATTGATGTCATGTCTATCTCTTGTTTTTAGATTTTTGAATTTTACATTTCATTTTATTTTACTGTCATTTTTATTGCTTCTTGATTTTTAGATTTGATTTGTTTACAATTATTTCATTTTGTTGTAATTTTGTTGCTTCTTGAATTTCAGAAATAATTATTTTAATTTTTTGTAGTTTTATTGATTGTTGACATTCATATTTGATTTGATAACTATTATTTCATTTGATGTAATTTTGTTATACTTTATGTTAAGTAATGTTTTATTTTTCTTTATATATCACTTTATTAATTGTTTTTGATAGAATTATACCTTATCTCCTTTTTTTATTATTACCTATCAATCTAAACATGTTTATATATATTGTTTCTTTAATGGTACGTTGTACCGTGTATTAATTAATTAAATAAATAAATAAATTCATTGAGACATTCCATTTTGCATTGATGCCCAATTTTTTTATTATACAGTTGTTACTTTATTGAAAGCTTTACAGATAGTCGGGCATGGCAATTACTTGGAATAAAATAATACTTTCTTTCGCCCTATACTGTCGGACTGCATTGAATGCACGATGAACATCAAATGTTGGACCTCGCAATGGAATCCAAAACGTCGGCCTGAAAGGTCGTATTATACGCGACATAAATTTGAAATTGCTTTACCACGCTTCTGAACATACTGTGTGTACCTATTTGAATATTATTTATAGAACAAATAACTTTGTATAAAAGAATATAATAAAATATAAACACTAGATTAAATATGCATTCGTTCATAACTGTTGCGGACTGGTCACCCTACGAATTAGCGTACAATTGTATCTCACAATATGATCAGTTTACATTCAGAAGCTGGCGTTTATTTTTTGTTTATGGCACTCGACTTGAGTGTGCTGTGGCTGGTGGCTGTGACCAACTCGGCACATTTAGATGCTTCGTCACAACTGATACATTTCATAACGTAGGAGATAACAATTTCGGTTGTAAATAGCTAATGATCGAAACATACTTGCATTAAACTTTAAACTATTTGTTTGATTTCATTCAGGTATTCAGCTAATATATTCACGTTATAGTACAAGGTGTACCAGAGCTAGCAGCAGAAACTTGGCCGATAGATTTCCGACTATGTTATGAGTCTAAAATGTTCAAGCAACCGTGGCCTAATATCAATAGTTATGGAGATATGCAATATCAAAGTTTGCATTTTTTCCATATTTCTGACTTATTTTTTGCAAAAAGTTGAAATGTCTTTACATTAACTTATATCGATTATGAAAAAATTATTTGTTTCAATACAATTTTAATAAAACGATAAAAACCTTGTAAAAAATGACTTTTTTCAATTTTTGCATGGTTTTTATCATTTTATTCAACTTGTATTAAAGCGAATGAATTTTTCATAATCGACATAAGATACTGTAATGATAGTTAAATTTTTTGCAAAAAACAAGTAAAAAATATTGACAAAAAATGCAAACTTTGATATTGCATATCTCCATAACTATTGATATTACGCCACGGTTGCTTGAACATTTTAGACTCATAACATAGTCAGGAATATACCTGCCAAGTCTCTGCTGCTAGCTCTGGTACACCCTGTATAATAATATAATAGGGAATATAATCCAGCGAATATGGGTGTAGGACCTATACGATTTTTTATTATTATTACCTATTTTATTTATACAAGTATTTAAAACGAAAAATGAAAATCTAAAATTTAAAATCTTATTTCCAGTAAGATATACCCAGGCATGATAGAGGTTTTAGAGTTGAGGCATTCCATCGTCACGAGTGGGACATTTTTCTAGTAAATTATCATATAATATATGACACAACATACATACCTACTCTTCTATCCTGGCACACCACTTTTGCTTCGGCAACATTCATGCATCTTCTCATACAAGTTCTACGGTTGTTGAGGCTTTTAACAGGGCCATCCTCAAATACTTGTAGTATCTGATCGTGCCAGGTCTTTCGCGGATGCCCTCTATTCCTGTTGCCTTCAACACTCGCCTCATATATTTTCTTAACCATCCTTTCCTCATTCATACGTTCCACATGACCAAATCATCTCAGCGCTCCTTTCTTTATTCCATCTACCACACTACAGCCAGCATTACATTCACTTCTAATTTGTTCATTCCTCATTCTATCGAAGATTTTCCGCACAAGCGTCTTAGTGACCGCATTTCCACAGAATTTAGTCTACTTTCATTCCTCTTTTGCCAATTACAGGTTTCTCTTCCATACATCAGGGTTGGCACTAGAACACCATTATGTACCGCTTGTCTTGTTTCCTTTGACAGATTCTTATTGTCCGTAATTGCATTTAGAGCACCATTAACTTTGTTTTCCGCAGTCACTCCCCTTTCGATCATTCTCAGCCTTGCCGTCTCTACTAAACATACTTCCCAAATACACAAACTCGTTCACTTGTTCTAAGCATTCGTTGTTTACAATTACATCACACTTAGTCACTCTTTCGTCTCTCTCGAACACCATCACTTTCAATTCGCTGACATTCATCAGAAGTTCACTCTGCATGCATGCATTGGACATCCTGGATACCAGGCACTGCAGATCAGCTAAAATACAAGTGATTATTAAAATTTTGGCATTTACAAAACTAGAAAACTAGCACAGTACTTTTTTTATCAGTCTGGATTTTATCTAAACATAGTAATTTCCCGCAAAGGCCTATCTTTGTGGCACGCACAGCTGGTGGAGATAATCATATCGTCAGGGTTTTGAGCGAAATGAAAAACCTAGATAATTAATTTCTTGTTGAATGATGTAACGTAACGATGTAGCGTATCAAAAAATGTTTTTTTTTTTAAAAAATGAGACCAGTTTGAAATTTTTTTCCTAAAAAATCGAAGTTAAAAATTCATAATATGCAAACTGCGCAATTTTTAATTTTATTAGCAAGATGTTGGCAAAATTCGGCTAATAGATTTTGAGCATCATCTCCAAAATCTAAAAAAGGGAGTTTCGAGAAAAACGTAAAAGAATGATGTAAGTAATTCGTTTAAAAATTCACCTGCTACTTTAACTTCAAATTGTTCTAACTCGGCCAATTTTTGAATGATTCAACTTATTCTTCGAACTTCAAGCTATGAGAAAATTAAATTGAAAATTTTATGGTGGAGAAACCTTTTAAGTATGAGGAGTGACTAGTGACAGTACAGTTCTTAGTTTTTCTTCTTTTCCTTGTTCATTTTCTTCTTTTCGAATGTAGCTAATATCTACGATCGACGGCAGCATAAATAAATATGGAAGTAATTATGTCGAATTATCGTGAACCTCGCGTTTATTTTTTAAGTTTTTAATTAAATTCACCAAAACAATAATAAGCACGGATTTAAACAAGAAAAAATAATGTCAGACGAGAAAATTAATCCACATCAGAGCTGTCGACGTTAAGTTGGGTAATGTGAAACAATGAGCAGATATACGTTTTCAATTTAAAATAATAGCAAACCCCACAAAACCGCTGCGATGGCAGCGATAGTCAACGTTTTGTGATCGATTACAAATAATTCTAAAATATTTGTTGAAAATACTCCTTGCAGACGATGTAAGCACCTAACCAAAATATATAATTCTCTATGTAACAAAGTAACGCCACCTTCTTCTTTAATGGCTCTACAGTTCATATAGAGCCTTGGCCTCTATCAGTCCTCGCCTTCAACTTCTCCTGTCTCCCGCTACGATCCCCCAGTCTGTCACCAGTAGTATTTACTCCGCATCCCTTCTGACCTCGTCTTCCCATCGCAGTCCAGGTCTGCCGGCTCTTCCTCTTCCACTCGGATGTCCCTCGAGGATCGTCCTGGACATCCGCGACGACGGCATTCTCTGCACACCCCCCGCCCATCTCAGTCTACTCGGTCGAGTGCGTACAGAGAGCTTGGGACCAACGCCATCAGTTGGTCCGAATAATGATCAGGTATAAAAAACTGGCCAATCACGCCGTCTACAGAGGGGTAGGCCACACTCTTCTGTCCTGGCGCACCAATTTTGCCTCATTTACTTTTCATGTAGGTCCATCGGTTGTTGTATAAAAAGAAAAAGCATGATCCTTATCATATAGAAATAATGTCCGTCACTATAGCTACTGAGTACATAGCGCAAATAATGATGAGGTATGCAAAATAATAATGAAGTATAAAAAGTAAAATTCTCTGTATAACAATATCCGTCAATAACGCTACCATCACGCTGCGCTACGCTATCACGTTGCTATCCTCACACTTACCTTAACTCGCGGTCGAAATATAAAGTAACAGTACGTCATTTTTGACGGGCTACAGTTAGTTGAATGTGATCGATTAAACATCACTCATCAAATAATAAATTATATTACATTCAAATAAAATAATACACTTTTATAATATTATTACATTCAAATAAAATAATAATAATAAAAAAATACTAAAAAGGAGCAACAGTACTGAGAGCTATCACAGTATGTGCGTATGTCAATAAAATCGTAAAGAATTTGTAAATGAGTAAATTCAATGATTTCGCGGGGTATAAAAGCAAAGCCAGCAATATCCAAAAAATTAAAGAAATGTTTTGAAAGCAGTCACCGAGGATTAATAATTTAGAATGTACTGAATTATAGATTTTATGTATATATCCCTTCCAAAATCATGTTTCCTATAAATTCATAGGCTATATTTCTATAAAATCTCGAATTCAGTACATTCTAAATTAATAATCCTCGATGACTGCATTAATTTTTTTTGGTATTGCTGCCTTTGCTTTTATACTCCACTATTTATTCCTTTCATAAAAAAATAATTGAACCAAATGTTCTTAGCCCTTTTGTCGTGTACCTACCTAACGGTTAAAAAGTATCCGAGGAGTTAGGTATTGTCTAGTGGTACCAAGTGGTACCTATGTCGATCGATGATTTTCCAAATTCAAAACTGTTATGACAAATTCGAGTCCTTTGAAATTTTTGCTTTTTTGTTTGTGCTTTGTGCATGCTTTGTTTGAAATTTTAATTTGAAACTTTCTTGTGTATGAGAAATTTCTGCAATAAATGGACCATAATATGATGTTGAAAGAATTAACCTTTTAAAGAAAATATAATTTTTGCGAATGTCTATTATCTACTTCCTGTTATTTTGCGACTGTATATTATATTATATTATGTCTATTATTTGAATAAATATATCAACAGTCAATACCGGACTGTTTACCAATTTAGTAATGTTATTGTTTACACAGTATGCTCATAACCTAGGTTAACCGATTAGATTAATTCTGAAAGTCACATTTGTTGCAATGTTTGCTTTTAGAGTAGACCACCTACCAGTGGCGTACAGAAGGAATGGACTTAGGTTATGCTACTAATATTGATGCTGTAAAAGTACGATGGCATAGACGTATACAATACGATGGTCTATATTATTAGTAAAGGCTGAAAAATACGTTCTTCCGGAAACATGATTTTGTAAAAAGTATACCCATCTGCGTGAATTATTTTCGTTCTTGAAAAATATTAATATTATTCTTTTAAATGAAAGGTAAAAAATATTTTATGATATACAACAAAATAACACCACGTTTAAAATGTATTAGAACTACAGACCACCAAAATATATAGACATGAACTAATGTAAATTTAATTTTAATTTATATAAATTAACTTTGTAAAAACCACTTATTTATTGAAAAAAATTCAACATGTTTCGAAGCCAATGCCTTCTTCGTCAGGAAAACAAAAATAAAATTTAAAAATCGAAGTATAGATCAAAATATTAAAAAGTTATATATGGAAAATGATAATATAAAGTACCTACTTAACATGAAAATGAATTTAAAAGATGACTATTTGCAAAAAGGATCTGATTATTTATAACATTCAATTTACTATTTACACTCTTTCTTATTTCCAAAATTTCTAATTTATCGAATTGTGATTCTGTATAATTTGTATGTAAAAGAAGCCATTGGCTTCGAAATATGTTGAATTTTTTCAATAAATAAGTGGTGTTTACAAAGTTAATTAATATAAATTATAATTATGTCACCACAAAATAAATTTTGTATATTTAAAGAAGTAATGTAAATTTCTTGGTACACTCAGGTGCCACGGCAAGTTCCAATCCATTTGTCTTGTTAAAAAAATTACTACGAGCTTGCAAACTTTAAAACAACTAGGAAAATATCAAACAGTGTTGTATTTAGCCAAATAAAGGAAACATCAAGAAACTGCAAGTGATGCGAAACGGGGCAATGAGAATTGTTTTAAGAAACGAGAAGAGCACGCCATTGGATGGAAATAAAAAAATACTTGTTTATAAATAATGTTAATAATTTGTACACAAAATGCCAAAATATTTTTTGAATAAAATTGTTGTAAATAGTGATATACATAAGGGGCCATTCAAGTATTATTCGAGTGTCATGGATTGAGGACGATTAATTTGAATTTACTAAATGTTTTAATAGAGCAAAATAAATGAATATATTTTATAATATTTAAATACGATACTAATAATTTGCTTGAATAAATATTAAATATGCCTTTATAGTCTATAAATTCCTTATTTCTAGACTAACTGCTGCTCATGAATAACAATAAATAAATCTGAACAGATTTAAAAATATACATACCAATGTTTATGTAAGCATAGGAGGGGGAGTAAGAGCTTTGCTTACTTTTGCTGACAAGGTGGAGGGGGGGGGGTCTAAAATGATTAAAATTCTGCTTATGTAATACGTGAATGCCCCCTAATTATAAAGGTAGAAATAGGAATTGATTAATCAAATCATATGTTTTTTTTTTTAAACTGTACCTACAGATTTTTTAAAAAATATATTATTGTTTTAGGTAAAATCATGGTAAAATACATTAAGATATTATTAGAAAGGCGAGATACATCGAAATGTTTACTTTCTTACGTCAATTTTATTTTTTCTGACGGCAATTATATTATTGACGTTTAATTTCTAGGTTTAAACATACGTTTGTTTGGAAATGAGTCAAATTCGAAAGCATATATGGCGACGGATAATTTATATTATGATTGCTTCAAAAACGTAATATGCACGTAGTTTTGTCATTACCAGTTTCAAAAAATAACCAAATCGTATGAAAAGCAGCAAGCAATGGACGACAGTTAATCGCAGATAAGTACAGTTGCCGGCAAACTTCTTGAAAATTTTTGGCGTAGTGGAGGAATGCGCAGAAGACAAAATTTGGGTCTCGTTGGTGGAATGGTACACGCGTAAATTTCCCCCCACTACGCCGAAAAATTTCAAGATGTTTGCCGGCTATTTTACTAATAGCCACTAATGGCCGCTGTAGGGTAAGTTGTTAAGAGGTAGATGTAGAACTTTAAAATGCAATAAAACACATAAAAATCGCAGAAATGATCATGGTATTGACATGTTTAAATTAAATTAAAACGTGTTTAAATATGACACCGCGGTTTTCGAAGTAAATTTGCCCAATTCGCAAGTGTTGCCCTGGCATAAGTCTATTCACGGTGAAATGACTAACTAAACTGAGTATAAATCAGCTGTCTGCTGTCAAATTGGCTGTTGCTGGAAAAAGTGTATCCAATTCGTAAAACAAACCTTAAAAAATACATTGTGAATACCATGGCATTACCACGTTTTTCATGTGTTTTATTTCATTTTACAGTTCTATATTATAGGTTCCATAATTCAAAAAAATATCTTGTAGGTACGTATATGGATGAATTAAAAATGATTTTCACAACAATTATTCCAAATTATTTCTGTACACCATGTAAAAATTGATATCTGAAAATGCAGCATGTATAAAAATGTAGCTTCTATATTCAACAAATCCTACTTTAGCTACAATTCACTCATTTTAATTTGTTAATAATTTGCACTCAAAAATCTTAAAATGAATATTAAATCTCTCTAAACCTGTGAAGGATAGGTACCTCTGTAAAAAATGTACAAAATGTTGAGAACACCTGCAGATCCGCCATTCTTCAGCTGTGGCAGAGATGAAATAGCCCCGGGCAAGGCTTGAATTCTAATTGCGCTTCTCACCCCTGCGGGAGGGAGGACTTTATAAAGGCGACTTTTTCGTAAAGCCGTAGCTCAGTTGACCGCAGGCCACGAAGCGTGCGGACATGTGCAGACGTTTTCTGAGATGGAAGAGGTAATTATTATTTAAAATACCTATCTTTTTTAATATTTGTATGATGGATTGTTCCATTCATATGAGGTATCGTATTACCTTATATCGATGGTCCCTACGTAAACTAAAACATGTACCAAAAAGCAATTTAACAGGAGAGCCGTTTAAAACTTGGCTTTACAAACAAAATGAGCGCATTAGTCTGCTTTTACATCAGTTTTTTTTAACGGTCTTAAGTATAAGCGGTTGTTAAAACGAGATCGTTGTTAACACTGCCGGTGCACAATACAGTAAAACCCCGTTAATTCGAAGACCGATAATTAGAAATTCGCCATAAATCTAAATTTTTAAAACTCATAAGACCCAAAATGCTAATTTCATAGCAGATTAAACCCCATAATTTGAAAACCCCGGTAACTCGTAATTCGAAATCATTTTTAACATTTTGCGCCATGTATCAATATGCCATGGTCACATAATTCGATTTTTTTTAAATTTGACAAAAAAAGTGATAACAAGAAATATGTCACATTATCAAGTACATTATAGAAATGTCGCGATTTTTATATTAGCTAGCCAAATATTGCGTTTTAGCGGTGATTTCTTGAAATATGCAAATATACAGATGATTTTAACAAAACTAATGGCTTTTTTCACGAGTTTTTCTATATTTTGCGGATTTTGCGATCGCATCGCGATTTTTTTTGTACCTTAAATTTCGAATTAACGGGGTTCCGCCCGCCCGCCGGTTCAAAATATTTTTTAGAGGTCTCTTGAATTTTGAATTAAAGAGGTTCTACTGTATTTAAAAATTATTTAATAAATATTAATGGTATTGGGCTGGTAATCCTCAGAAATATTCCAAATAATACAACACCCAAAGAAAATAAAATAATAATGTATAGTAAGACAGTCAAAATTAGAAAAATGTATGTTTTACCATGCACAATCGGGAATATTCTATAAAGTAACGGTTACGTCACTCTGCCCACATAACTGCGAGTCAAAATACTACGGTTTCTTATAAAATGACGACAAATTTAGTAGAACCTTGTTCGCATTGTATAAGAAATGTAATTAAAAATATTATAGAACATTTTCAAACCATTAGACTTCATTAAAAAGCAAACTTGATTGGGGTCACCTTCTACCCCGCTCCGACCGATCTTCTTTCTATCTTCCGGTATCCGAAGGTTAAGTAAGGAGTGACTAGAAAGCTTGCCCAACGTAAATTGGCGTGCGGCGACATTGGAACTAAAATCCGCCCCGCCCGCACCCGGCGGTAACCCTTCCCTCGCCTTGTCATTCAGTTCAATCTCGTATTTGCGCGTGAGCTGTGACATCTTGATTTCCAATATACACTGAATTATATCCAAAACAGTCTTGCAACACCTTGCAGGTGGTGCAAGAACAATTGCCAATGTAGTTTTAAAGTTTTGCGAAGCTGAGAAAGCAAATAATCGACCAATATTACCGTTTGACAGGACTCCAGATAGAGCGGCCGCCATTACTGGTTTGTTTCTTTAGTGTTGCCCAGCCAAATTTCTATGAAAGGCTCCGGCACCGGTCATTTTGCTTTGTGAAATAAATTTACACCCTGGAAACTAATGTTTCGCGACAGGGACGCCCTCCCTCGCACGCCAATTTATACTGGTGGCACTCTACATGAAAAGTTTTCGTGTTTCTGCTCTGCAACTTACGTAAATATGACTAGAGTGGTAGCAAAAATATGGAAGTAATTGTGTTGAATTATTGGGATTTTTTGTCGATTCGGTTTTGGATATTAAAAAAATGTATCTATAAAATGCTTTTCCACTTTTTTATGTCACATTCCGATATTTCTTTTTTATATAATTTTTTTTCGTCCCTAATTTGACGCTCCTTTGAATTTGCCGCCCTTTGCTTGCCTATGCACAATATTGCCCCCTATCGCACACATTTGTCTTACATGGCTTAATTTTTTTGTTGTGGAATTTGAGATAAAGAATCTAATCTAACTCCATACTATGGAAAATGAATAATGTGCGAAGTTATTTCAAAAATAATCATATTAATACAATCTTACATAACAGTTATGTTATTGTATTAATATGATTATTTTTATAATACGAACGGCCTAAGGGCCGGTTTTATCAACTTGGTAAAAATCATTCTTACGAAAGATTGCTATAATCCAAGTTGATACCACCGGCACCTATATTTTAAATCATTTTCACAAAGTAAATGAATTATATATCTCACGCATTCTTTCACTATATTTCATTTATGTTTCTAATATTCTTTGAAATAGCTTATATTTTGTGCATATGTTTTACAGGAAATAAGTTTTACGTTTTAATTTGTTGTGCAGGCTTTTACGAATTTTTTTCGGCTAGGTACATTAAGTTTTACCGAGTTTAATAATGGATTGATTTTATAATAGGTACATTTCAGTGGCATATTCCAATTATACGAAAATGAAACAATAACGGTAGATTTTTCTTTTACAGGATTTTTTGTTTAATTTACTGGCCATTTTGTTAGACTTACTGTTTATTACATTTAGGTACACTTACCTAAAAATTGTGACAAACAATTTTCACAATATGTACCTAATACATTTAGAAAACAGTTTTCTAAGCCTCCATTTAAAACAATATTTCTTAAAAAAATAATATTTCTAAAAAATGAAATTAAAATATGTAAACTGTAAATTTAATTGACGTTTAAGTCCTTAAGAAGGGTGATAACACCCTTTGGAATCCACATACGATTATCCTATAGGATAAAATAGAGCATGCGGTCTGCGGATACTATGATATTTTAATGATGGTATTTTAACCGGTGACACACTAACCAGTGTTTGAGATTTGTATCTGATTGTATCGGACTGGACTGAATAGAGTGGATAGGACTGTTTTTTTTTGCAATTAGATGGGCAACCATTGACAACAGTTACTCGGTTACAAATCATCGACGCAATCAGATAAAATTCTCAGAAACAGGGATGTGGATTCCAAAATCTTGTAAGTGCATTAAATATTAAGTATTTCGATATTAATTTGTGTGTTGTGTTTTGAAGAGAATGATATTTAAATAATGAACATTGATCATTACAGCCTTTGCTGTTTTCTATGCCTGTTTCTTTCTGCGAGGGCAGAGGCGCACTGGGGCCCCGAAAAGGCCGCCCAAGGAGTCCCGACTATCCTGTTAACGTCACTGGAATTGGCGCTTAGATATATGGCGGAGAATTATGAAAATATGGACATCGATGGCTATTTGGGTGTAGCCATTGCTCAAGGCATGTTTTTTTTAGTAAATTGTATACGTTTTTGAATTATTTGAATCATTTAATTTAGTAGAAATCAAATCACTTTTTGTAAGATAATATTTACAGTCTCTCAAATTAAAATAGTTTAGACATAAATTACGAATGTGTTGTAATACTTTTAGGTCAACTAGAACGCATGGACCCGACACAAGACATCCTAGTGAAAAAAAATTGGTTACTTGCAGATTACTTGCTTCGAATTGCGAGACATGTAAAATTTTCTAAAGAAATAGCTAATGGTGAGTTTTGACACTACTGTTGCATATTTTTATATGACGCCGCCCGCCATGCAATCTGCCATCTAATGTGGATGATTTTTTTTTAGCAAAAAAATAAATAAGTCACAATATTTAATTGATTCAATTTTAATCTAATGATAGGGTAATATCAGCTAGCCACTTATACGTGTATCCTTAGTAGGTACCTACTTACTAATTTTTTTATCAATGAATTTAATTGATTCAATTTTAATCTAATGATAGGGTAATATCAGCTAGCCACTTATATGTGTATCCTTAGTAGGTACCTACTTACTAATTTTTTTATCAATGATTTTGTCAAAGGGTGTAAAACAGGGTTTCTCATAGTTAGTAGAAAAAACTCCAGGGGAGTCTTCTTTATTCAATTTTGAATATAAAATATTCTTTACCCTTTGGGTGACATGTCGACAGTTAGAGGTAAGCGACATCAAAGTTTGCATTCTTCTCAGTATTTCTGACTTATTTTCTGTGACTATCACTACGGCATCTTATATGGAATATTTAAAATTAGATTAAATACAAGTCAAATAGAATGATAAAAACTTTACAAACAAAATATTTTCGAATTTTTGCAATTATTTATTTAACGTGTGTCAAAGCGAATGAATTTTAAATATTCAATATAAATTACCTTCATGATAGTCTAACATTTTACAAAAGATAAGTCAGATTTATTGAAAAAAAAATGTAAACTTTGATGTCGCTTATCTCCCTGACCGTTGACATTTCAACCAAAGTGTAAAGAGTATTTTCTATTCGAAATTGAATGAAGAAGACTACCCCGAAATTTTCACCACTAGCTACGAGACACCCTCAGAATTCCATTTAAAAAAGTTGTATCTTTTTATCTCAAATGTGTGTGTAGGTACTATATGTGTACTTTACATTATCATTACTATAAATACAAATTATTGAGTATTATAAATAGCAATAATATTATGTTTATTCCAGCATAACCAGGTTGTAAGTGCAAGACCTGGTCCGCCATATAAAATACAAGAGTTACGTATTATATAGTTACAAGCAGTGGCGTGCAGTGGGTATAAACTTAGGTTATGCTGTGACCGACTATATACCTATATTAGAAATATATATATATATATATACGCGTATACCTATAAGGGTACATACATTAAAAAAAAAATTAACTATATATAATGAACTATTTTGAGTAGCTTCAATCCACAAAAATAACTGCACTATAAAAGAAGTATTGTAAACAATATTTTCTAAATAAATAAATATTTTATACAGGCATAGCTAATACAGCGAAAAATTCCAATATATTTTGAAGACGATTTATATATAATTAAATCGGGAACAATACTAATTTCAGATATACGTTTCTTTTCACAAAAATAAATCAAACATTTTATGATATCATTATATGACAGATGACAGATGATATTTGTCGTATTCGTATTTACATTTACCACAGAAAAGACATAACATTTACACCGAAAGTTTTGGGTGGAATTTGTAAAAAATAACATTTCTGCATGACGTGCGCCTGGCATAGGACCTTTCGAAGAAGGACGCTACTACACAAAACTCGAAGCATTAAAAATACATGGTTTTTTTCTCGACTTGACTATATCTGTTTAACAAATTGGTTGGCGAAATAAATGAAGAATTGACATGAAGTTAAGCGCAGAAAAGTCGGAAATAAAACTTCAAAACTTCTAGCCGTAGGACAAATTACGGCTAGAATTTTTAATCGAAAAAACAGATACATCACGTTAAATGGAAACGTCAGAAATAAAACTTCTAGTCGTAGGACGAAATACAGCTAGAATTTTAAATCAACTTTTTATTAAGATAAGGATTATTTAATTAATATTTGTTTCTCAGAATCTTTACTAATGCACAGCTTTTTTGCTTGTATGCGCTGCACGCCACTGGTTACAAGATATTGTGAAGCAGAAAAAGATAAATAATATATCGGTACATATATGTTTTCTAGAGAGATAAAATATTAAAAAATAGCTAATAATTAATTAAAAACAATAATACATACCATAAAAATACGACAATGAATACACATACACATATGCACACAATTTGAAAGTTCTAAAATAAAAATAACAATAAAATTCATGATGAACTAACAGTAAACCCGTGAAAAATCATGGGACACAATAATTGTAGAATTTTGAAGCTGAAAATTCATGAATAGAAAAAAAACATTGTTTTTTAAATTAATAGACAACCACTTGTTTTTTTAAAATGACATTCATTATTCGCTTAAACCTAAAACTTATTTTATGAACTTTACAGCAGAAACTCTCTTTGATGACAACATTTTGATGAATGTTTGTAGCTGATCATCAGTGTTGTTGTTGTAATTCCAGCAAGTTAGTGACGGAAGTACATTTGAAATTAGGAGGGTTGATGATTTTATTAGAATAATGGTAATTCTGAGGCCCACTCGTCTTCATACTCAAACTCTTTATTTCAAATAAAATACCTAATCTTATTACAGTAGCTGAAAACATATTACAATCAAATAGATGGCAAGATATTGGTCAAGATTTAAATAAAACATTGCACTGTAATGAGAATAAAGGGAGAGACACTGTACTCAGAGATCATCCGAGAGTCGTATGGAATACTCCAGATGAAAGAGAATCAGGTAAACGTGCAAGTAAAAATGAATTAATTTAGACATCCTGCATAATGAAAATAAAAAGTGCAAATAGATCATGAAATTTTCTCAAATTGCAGTTTAGAATAAAAAAAATATCCTTTGAATTAGCCCTTCATTAGCGTATTTACGCTAATCAGTAAGTCCCATTCACATAATTGAACTTGTATCTGAAGCAATTGAGAAATAAGTACACACTCCAGTTAGAACTCAGTAGAACGGGCATGAATGGATGTACTTGAACATCAAATAAAATTACAGACTACTGATGTGATTCTTTTAATCATATTCATCATGTTTCGAGACACATTGTCTTGCAACTTAGATAAGATTTTTCTTACATGCTGTTTTGTACAACATTCAAGTGCTGATTTGTATTCTGCTGTCAGTTATGCAACTTTATACCTATTTTTTTTTCTTCCAGACATGTGCTTGTCTCAGCTGATGAAAAAAACAGATTCTATTAAAATGCTTAATAAAGGTAAAGTGAAATGTGAGATGTCCCATGAATGCCATAATTTACTTACCATTGGAGAGTCTAGGGGCTACAGTCTTACTCACAGGTAGTAAATATCACTGCAGTAATTATTCTTCCTCACAAATGGTACGTTAATTCGAAAAAAAAAATCGCAAGGCATTGTGAAATTCGCACAATTCTAAATAAAAAGCCATTCAGAATGTTCTTAGGTTTTCACGGCCACTCAGAATCTTCAAGTTTGTATTTACTGGGATATTATGCCGTGTTGTTACGACCTTTCGGGCCGACGTTTCGGATCCCATTGCAGGGTCCACAATCAGGGACAGATGTGTTGATTGACATGATGTGTTGTTGTGAATGTTGGTGTTGTGGTTAAGTATCGGCTTGCAATACCGTGCCGAAGTCATGATGTGTTGTGTGTATGATTCATCTGTTGTCTAATCACTATCACTGCGGAGTCTGCGACGAGAATGACTTTGAAGCGCCGGATACCAAGATGTTTTTAATTTGAGACCATCATCTCTATTAATATTTATCGGGTGCTTGTAGATTTCTAGTGCTTCCGTGGTAAGATGCGTATGGTGACTCTTAGGCTTTCCAAGGGTTTTCGGTTCGAATGCAAAATGATGGGCGGTATCCAGAAAATGCTCAGCCAGAGCTGATTTTTCTGGATGACAGAGTTTGCATGCCCAAAAAGCCATTAATTTCGAGAAAACATCTGTATTTTTGCATATTTCACGAAATTATTTCGAAAATGCAATATTTCTTATACTATTACAAAGATTGTGACATTTCTATTACTAAAGTAACCCGTATTGACATATTTGCCGTTTTTACTTGCGAAAAAAATCAAAATATATTTTTCAATTTTGACAAATTTCAAGTTATGTGAACTAAAATGTATTGATTTATGGCACAGGGAGCTAAAAATTATTTCAAATTAATATTTTGCGACTTGTGTATTTGAAAAATCTCAAATTATGGCAAATTTCGAATTATCGGGATTCGAATTAACAGGGTTTCACTGTATTATGAAAATTTCACTACTTTGGTTGAATGCATACAAAAATGAAACACGAATTTCGATGAAGTTACTTGAAAATAAAAGTAATGTACTGAATTTTTTGAAGGATTTTGTATCACCTGATATCCCGTGCTATGGGTTGTAAGGAAGGCGATTCAGTTGAGCAGTTATGTTGTCAAGTGTACAACGAAGCTAAAAAAATTCAGGCAGCTGGATACCCACCATCCAGCAGGGACTTATTTCTCGAACAAAGTATGTATATTTATTAAGAGCTGAAAAATAAATAAGTGACTAAATTCTTTACAATTTTGAATGTTTAAATCGAAACTGGTTGCCTGCCTAATGATGCAAATATAAGTGTAGATACGTTATGGCCTGCATGTCAGAATGTATTAATGTAAAATTATAAAGAATTTTTGGGAGTATTCTTCACTCTTAAAAGGCAAATTATAAAAAAAATGTGCCACATTGCAATTAAAAAATTAAATTGATAAAAATTGAAAATATAAATTTATTGAATCTTCCGAAACAAGATTGCCATAGGTGGTGGATAATAAAGATGTTCATAAGTAATTAAATTATTTGGTTCAAAAGTACATAAGTAATTAAATTATTTAGTTTACTTTGTTGAAATCCGTTTTTAATAATTATGAATAAAATTCAAACTTTGTTTTTTTCCACTATTTTATTTTTATAACACATGTTTCGGAAACCTCCGTTTCCTTCTTCAGGTGAGTTGAGACTGAGGGGTGCGGGAGTGGATGTCTGATGTATGGGTTGTGGATTCAGTAGAAGTGGAGGGGGATGTCTAGGTGGCGGGAGAGCAGGAACATTGTGAGAGGGGGTGATGTGAAGGGTTGTATTTTATTATTGATGATGTTAATTATTGTGTTTAGGTTCTTATGAATTTCAAGTGTTTCTAAATTATTTTGTTTTAGGCCGTATATCTGTCTATGTAGGATGCAGGGGCGTGCAGTGGGAACAAGAAGCATGACTTTTTCCTAAGCATATATTTTGAAAAGAAACTGAAATCAAAGATATAACTCGTAATATTCCTATCACAATAATTAACATATTATTCAGATTTTAATATTTCATAATATTCTGCCAGATAAATATTTAATCTCGATATTTTTTCCCAAATATACGGTTAAATAAAAGTCATGCTTCTTGTTCCCAATGCATGCGCCTGGTAGGATATGTGGTTATTTTATATAATATGGTTAGAATATTTCGAAAAGTAATGACTAGTGAGGCACCTTTCATGTTCTTTAAATCTTGTTTCTATTGATCTGCCTGTCTGACCTATATATGTCATATCGCAAAAAATAATATACAGTCAAACTTGATTATAACGAGCTCGGATATAAGGAGATCTCGGCTATATCATTTTGATATGCGCATTTTCCCATACAATCGTTCTCGGTTATTAGGAGCGTGATTCTCGGATATACGGAGCAAATTTTAGAAACTGCATACATATTTACTTGAGTTACAAAAAAAAACAAATGCATATTCATAATAATGAACTTGTTCACTTTGCTTTTAAAGCGGCTCGCATTTAATTAGGGTTCATTTTATGATGTACACAAACTTGTGTGTCCAAAAATGCCACGTGCGCAGGTAAATAATAGTTCGTCGGCATTTCTTTGATAAGGAATGCCGACGAACTATTATTTGATGGTCGAGAATATTGATCATATAATTCCGATTATTGAAGGTTTCCAAAATGCTTGAAGTGACACTTTATTTTATGCAGTTTACTTAACACTTAAACGCAAATTTTTCTATCGGGAACATGTCCACTAACAAACAAGTGTCTCGTCTTCGTGAAAAAGTCGAAATTATTTGTGAAATAGAACGCGACACTAAGAATTCCGAAGTCTGTAAAAAGTTTTCACTATCGTCTGCTACAGTTTCATCGCTCTGGAAAAATAGGGATGTTTATTTGGCTGCTCTTGACAATAACATCACACAATCAAATCTTTCAAGCAAACTAGTATTGACAAATTTATTAAAAAATGTAATTGAACAGTTTAAACTGTTTTTAAATTATTAAGTACATACATATATTTATTTGTTTTTAAAAAATTAAACCATTAAAACATTTTATTTTAAAAATATATATGTTTGTTTTTTTAAAATTAAATCATTAAAACATTTTATTTTAATTATGCATGCGTCATCTCCGTCTACCCCACCTAATGATATTAAATGAAGTATGCTATACGAGTATATTAAATTTTAGAAATTCTATCATAGTCCAATTATATAGTATTCGGATTATTAGTTTAAAAAAACTATGCACAAAGTTTACCTATCCCGGATATAAGGAGCAAATTTAGTCACTCCCATCGCCCTCGTTATAACCGAGTTGAACTGCAGTAGAAAAAAACAAAGTTTGAGTTTTATTCATATAATTATTATAGATATTCATCTTTAGTTTTAGTGTGTTCCTTGAGTGGATATGATCAGTTCTTACAAAATCCTTGGCTCCAGCTGGTCATGGATTGGCAGAGGTTCCCCGGTTGTTGGGGACAGACGACAATGCGAGTAACCAATTTTAATGACGACACGACAAGAGCTGAATTGATTAGAAACATAGTCTTTGGATCATATACTGACGGGAGGGAGAAGCCTATACTTAGGAGCAGAAATGGTATTTTTTTTAGGTTTGGTAGATCCACACGGTCCTTGGGTCCAGCGGATTGTTCCACACACACAACCAGCTTGGGTGTAGCTCTACTAGCCTTGGGAGCCCGAAATGCAGCATCATCTATTCATCATTTTAATATGTCACATTTGGAAAAAAATTAATACGTTTCACATACAAGAAAAGGTAACAAAAGGCAAAATTAATGTATGATGTATTTGAGGAAAAATAAAAATACTGGTAATTTCCATTCAATATTTATTTGCTTGTCAGAATATTTTCCCATCCATCACTCTGTCACCCACAATCACTTGTGTCCGCATAAGAAAATGTCCTTCTTAACATGTACCACAACAATATCAATAATCTATGGTATAAATGAGTTTTTGTAACACATGGAATTTATAATTTGAGGTTAAAATGGTTTCTATGATTCAATATACACAGACATATATATCGAGCCAATCAAATATGCGTTAAGTTCTTGCTTATCAACTGGCAGTAAAATAGACAAAGGAAACACGGTACACAATAATTCTGAAGACCTCAAATATGTGCTCAGATGTTTTAACTATAAATATACAAACAATATATTTTTTGTTAATATAACAAAATAAAATATTTTGTATATTGTGTTTGATAATTTGACTCCTTTGGGAATCTGAAGTCGGCTATGATTATGTAATTTTCCTTTCTGGAATAAAAATCAAAAATATACAAACTGTTAACAATGAAAATGGTGAAAAAACAGACCGCTTTAGGAAATTAATACAGTGTAATTTGACAGGAAATGTTGGTAGAGTCCCAATGCGGGAGTTTAGAAGTCATCTAATAAATGTCAGGTTTTTTCCGGCAATTTAGCAAGCCAACACTGGTCGAAATATTGTTCATATTTAGGTTGATAATTCATATGCTACTCATAGTATTGTCAATTTTAGTTACACAAGACGTTTTTATGAACGTTCATCGGTTGATAAAACATCTGGCAATGTGAACGTTGTTCCAAAACATTCCCAATAATTTTAATGTGCGACCTGCCATCCCGTTTTTGAAGTTCAGAAAAAAAAATTGCCCTATGAAGGGTTAACAAAAATTAAGTGTTTTCAAATTCGTCTTGTAAATTTCAGGGCGGCCATTGGCTTATTATGTAAATGGTGTAGGTATATATATATAACATGTAATTGTATTGTGATGAAATAGTACGAGCCATTAGCGACCAACTGCCATTACAATTTTCAATAAAAATCTCAAAATAGAAACACAAAAAAATATAATATTTAAGTGCTTCTTAAAGCAAAATAGATATTTATTACTTTAAAAAAATATGCCTGTAATAGGACTGTTTGAGCCAATAAATTAAGAATTGATTAAGATTTGAATGAAGAAGATTGCTTAGCAATAATAACTGTTCATCTTTATACAATAAAAAATGTTACCCAATTTGCCATTTCATCCAAAAGTATGCAACAGTGGAATCTCTAATATATATTTGTAGAATTTAATTTTCAATGAATTATATTTATTATATATTCGTCATGTGTTACGATAGTTGATTGTACATATAGATCCTTCGCATGTAAAGTGTCATAACTAAAATAAAGATAATTTTTACTTTTCATAGCAAATATTTTGTGTATTTATTTTAAATGGAAGCAATTTTAAAAATACAGGGTGTAACAGAGCTAGTCCACAATACTTTACAGACGGATTCCTACCTTGATTATGAGTAGAAAATGTTCAAGCAACCATTACCTAATATCAATAGTTATGGAATATCAAAGTTTGTATTTTTTTCAATGTTCTTGACTTAATTTTTGCAAAAGGTTGAAGTATCATTACATCTCTATCTCCTTAACTATTGATATTAGGTCATGGTTGCTTGAACATTTTCGACTCATAATCAAGGCAGGAATTCACCAGTAAAGTGTTGTGGACTAGCTCTGTTAAACCATGTATATTGGACTTTATTATGTTCTATTGAATCCAATATGTATACAAAAAAAATCTGCTGGCTGAAAATGTCATCAAATATGTATGTGCAAAATCTTCTAAAAAACTAAAAAAAATATCAGTTTTTAGTTACATAAAATAATGAACATAGAAGGAGTCAATATGTGCTAACATAAAGCTAGCCCAACAAAAATATTATAAAATTTCTGAAAATATTCATTTTATATTTCTTACTTTTTCTTGTAAATTCCATTCCACCTTATAAAAACTAAAATGTTTGAATATAATCAAATTGTTTCAAAAATATTTGACGAAGTGTGTTTTCATTTAAAAGAATCCATCATGGTAAACTTTTCCACGCACAAAATTTTTTTGGTCTTCAAAAATACGCATACATTTTAGGAATACCACGTTTGACTTTGGATTTTTTATGAAATATGCAAATGCAGCTCGATGAAAATGTGGACATTGAATATTTATTTTAAAAAGGACAAAAGCATTGAAAAGTCAGCCACACTATTATTCTGTAGATTTGCGAGACAAAATATGATTTCCTACATCAACTAAACACAGGTAATAGTTAGGCACAATGAACATCTGCAGTATATATATAAAAATATTTACAATAACAACTATATCTAGTAAACAATAAGAGCCACCTTACAAAATTAATGTACTTAAAGGTATATTTTTTAAGAACAAATTCTTACACTTAAATATATTTGACAATTTTTTATGCAGATTTATCGAAAGAATGACGCAAATACCCCGATACAATAAATGCAAGCAGTTTTAATACAGACAAAATCTGGACGAGCGCAATAATGCCGCGAACCTCATGTCTTATTAAGAGGTGCAAAGAGGAAGCAGTCGCCATTACAGATGACTTGGTCAAAAAATGTGCATATTGCTCTCTTTGGATGTCAACAAGCTCTTAGTACTCCGTCTTATAATTATACAAATATTTGTTCCACCCCTCAGTGCTTTACGCGAGCAACCATAGTTTGTAACTGCAGCTCAATAGGCTTAATGGTCAATTGCATGAACATTGAGGGATAATCAAGTACGATAAAACGAATAAGTTATCGGGGTTCGAATTAACGGGATTTTACTGTATGTAGTTACTTACAGTATGTTCAGAAAAGATGTTTAGATTAAAAAATGTTAGTAAAATTATTCTTTATTTTGCACTGTATGCAATTTTAATGGGCTGTCTACCATAGTATGTCTACTAGTACCACTCAGAATGTCTGACTGTCCAATACAAGTATTCATTTTATAAAAGAATAGCTTGCGCTCGCATAAATAACTCGCTTATGCAGAGTTAAAATTTTATTTATTTCTATATTAAAATTATACAAGTTTTGATTGGAGACTATACCTGTCTCACTAGAGAAATCTGTGTCGAGACACGCAATATATTCTGACAAAAAATAAATGACACTAGGAATGCCAATATTTAAAATCAAACATTTGTTTTTAGTTGAATTGCAATTAAAGTGATGTCTTTTTCTCTTTTGATTATGAGAAAATGAGAAGAGATTATAGAAAGTGAGAAATAGAGACAAGAAAGATAACAGAAAAAGAGATATACAGAGTTCAGCAAGTACGTGCAAGCTTAGTGTTCTTCAATGTCAAACATTACGAATGAACTTTCCATTTGCGGACACACCTTAAAACTTATCATTGAAATCAAATTTCCCAATGACTCAATTGATGATTACCAATATACAAGAGTGGAAAAGAAAAATTTACCACAAACACGTAATCAAAAATAATTACATGAATAAAGGTTTAAAGTCCATTACATGACAATTATGAATATTATTAAAAAAAAACAAACAAAAAATATTAGGGAAGGGAAAAATATCTGATCAAACGTGATGAATACATTTAAAAAAAAATCACATTAAATACACAAGATAATTATATTTTATCATACTTGATTAGAGAGTGCACAACTTTGTAATTAATTGGGGATGATGATTTGATAAATTTAAAAATATTTATGCTTTTAGATACTGATTCAATTATCAGCAGGGAGTACATTAAATACGTTACAAATACATAGATTGATAAAACATACAAACTTAAAATTAACAAAAAAACAGATTGCATAAATAATTATGTATGTACATCAATATTTGGTAGAAAACATTCAACCAGTTGTAGGTTTTACATTTAAGTGTAATATATTTACACGAAAACTGAATAAAAATTAATATAATAAATATATATCTATTTAAAACCATATAACACTTGACCAGATATCTTAATAAATGTACGCTGATAGAGCCATTGTGAGTGCAATATGTATTTGGATTATACAAACTTAGCATACATGAGTGAAATATGCGTAAAAAAATCATCAGCGCTTCCGGCATTCTGTTAACTGGAATAAAATCTCCGTGAAACTATGTAAAGTAATGCAATTTCCTTTTCTTGACATTGACTTGTCACAAATATTATAGACAATTTTATAATTTTAAATTTTTGCATTCAAAATAAACGGCTGTAGCTTAGAAGAAGTATTAAATATATAATTTTGAATATTTCTGGTTTACAATATTTTCTTTAGTTAAAAGTGGCGTGATTTTCCAGTTGTTACATCCGTATGAAACACGGCAGGTTACACGTATTACTAATCATTTATTTTAATATTCCCAATGGCATCCTGTTGACACTAATAAACACATATTAACTCTAATAACTTGTTTCATTTAAAATGCAAACAATGAGGTTTTTAAAACGCTCTGGTACAAAACATGTCTTTACCGCACCGAGTTCTTGATTTAAGATGGAACACAACTACTATTTCCATTAAAACACTTTTCTTATCACAAATAACACAGAAAAAATTATATTTTAGAAATATTATTTCTTCTGTGTTATTTGTGGTTTTTTTATTCCTGTTGTTCTTCGAGAAAAACCTGCAAAAAGTAAATTTATCAGTAAGAAAATATTGGAACCTCATGCATTCACAAATGCGTAAAAATAATTTGAATTATGTACATTTTTTAATGACGATGATGAAAATTTGTATGGAGATAATATAAAATAAATGGAAAAGTGTATTTTCAAATACGCATGTATTTTAGTATGGAAACTACGTACTAACAGTTTTTTTTTTGAAAAACTACGTACATACTTGTGGGGTATAAAAGCAAAGGCAGTATTATATCCAAAAAAATTAAAAGAAAATGCTTTGAATGCAGTCACCGAGGATTACTAATTCAGAATGTACTGAATTATAGATTTTATGTATCTATCCCTTCCAAAATCATGTTTCCTATAATTTTATAGGCTATATTTCCTATAAAATTTCAATCATTCAATACATTCTAAATTAATAATTCTCCATGACTGCATTAAACTTTATTTGGATATTCCTTCCCTTGCTTTCGTACCCCACACTTGTAATATGCACTCTCTATTGGGATCGCATTCTTCCATGATATTCAAGCATCTGTCAAGATGCACAAATTCATATTCTTTGCTATCAAAGGAATCTTCCTTATTCTTCTAGTTCATTAGTTCAGCTGCTTCTGTTTTCAATTACATTATGTTTACCTCTTGTAGGTCAATCAGGTCATTATTTGAGATTCAATTTTAACTATTTGTCATCATGGTGTATCAAAGTATTGTGTAATAGAAACAATGCATTAATTGGAACATTTAATTATTTTTTAAAACGGTCTCATCATTGAAGTGTTGGCAAAAGAAAAAACACAATTTTCAATGATTTTGAAGTTGGACATAAATCCATGTCTTTTACATGCATTGGCAGCTTCCTCAGTCAATTTAAAATTGTGCATAGAAGCTCATTTTAAATATGTCAAAACAGCCTTTTCTTGCCGTAAATTTCATACCATCAGCAGATTTAAAAAAATATAATTTATCAAATATTTATTCAATATAAGAGTCATGACTTGAATAACTTGAAAATAAGAGGGCCATGTTAATTTTCATCCAATGAATATCAAAAGTCGTTGTAATTTACCCAGGGTTCGAGGATATATGTCATGATATATATCACGATATTTATGGCACGATTTTTATTTTTGATATATATCCAAGAAAACTTTCTGCAAATGTTAATAGATGGCGCTAGTTGTATTTAAAAAAATGCTATGGTTATTTTTTAGTTTCATTTGTTTCATATAATCTGTTTTTTATTTCACACAAAGAAAAAAACACCCAAAACACTACATTAGAAAGAGCAACTTTTATATAATAATTGCATATATAAGCTTTTTTCAGTATGCAATTCGTTTATTTAATAAATAATAATTCATATACAAAATAGAAAAATAAATTTCCTAATTATTTCTAGTTTGTATTATGATTTTTATTATAAAAATTGGATTTTTTCGAACCCTGAATTTACCACAATTTACGCTTTTTTGAAACAATCTTTGAAGAAATTATTCGAGATCAAATATATTGTAGATTGGCCTAAGTCGTATGATTGTTTGATTGAAGCAAAAGATTTGTCATGTGCTCACTAAATATACGTACGAAAATTGAGAAATGCCTGTATACCTTATAATATAAAATAAAAAGTGAGGTAAGAAGGTGAAACTTACGATTGGCGGAGTCCGTCGGCTCCGTCTGCTGGAGGCGGCGCGATGTTCGCTGCGCAGAAGGCTGTTGCGCTGGCTGCTGCTGGGGCTGGCCAGCGGCCCCTGCTCCGGCAGCGGAACCATCCTTGCGGGACATGCCACCTGTGAAGAGAAATTCAGGAGATGAATAACGAGGCTGAAAATTTTGAACATTTTATATTCTTCAAAATTTGCCGTAATTAAAAAATTTTAAAACACATAAGATCCAAAATGTTCATTTCATAGTTGAATTCAGGGTTCGGAAAAATCCGCAAAACACCCATAACACTACATTAGAAAGAGCAACTTTTATAACATATATATAATAATTGCATATCTTACATTTTTTCAGTATGCAATTCATTTATTTAATAAATAATAATTCATGTACAAAATAAAAAAATAAATTACTGATTATTTTGAGTTTGTATTAATCGATGTGTGCAAAAAAGGAGAATTTTTTTTTGGATATATATCAAGAATAAAAATTAAGCCATAAATATCATGATATATATCCTAGAACCCTGGTCGAATTACCACGATGATTGAAAAACCACAGTAATTCGTAATTTGAAATAATTTAAAAACTCTTGCTTAAATAATATCTATAATAATTTAAAGCCACCGTAGGGTTTATTTACTTTATGTATTTTGCGGTAACTTGTGAAATCCAATGTACGTTTTCTTTAGTTGGCTGCCTTGATATGCATGTTTTTTTAGTTTGCGCTAATTATTCATACTTGGACACGTTTAGAATTATTTTTCGCTTTTATTTCCCATTCAGTTTGATTATTTTTTTCTAATAGCTATGTGTTGTTAAAATGTTTAATTTAGTTTGGATGAAGTTATGACTGACTTATCTTATTATTTTACGTATTTATGGATCATTGTATTTATTATTTATTCTATTAATCATGTGTTTTGAAAAAAAATTGAAATAAAATATTTATATGACAGAATATTACGATATATTAAAATCTGAATATTAAGATATTTTTATTTTGATTTTATTCAGAATATATGTTTACGTAATTATAATTGATTGTAAAATGTCCCTCTAAGGAGGGGAGGGGATGGAGGAAATGGTGAATGTAGTCATGATGTAAAGAATCCCAATACACGCCGATGACAGGTGGTAAGCCCTGTGGCTTCCCTCCTGCTCCGCGCGGCGGC
Source organism: Agrypnia vestita (assembly GCA_016648135.1). NCBI lineage: Eukaryota > Metazoa > Arthropoda > Insecta > Trichoptera > Phryganeidae > Agrypnia > Agrypnia vestita. Next base: position 30,047 of record JADDOH010012669.1, read on the forward strand.
CCGGATTTGGGGACTCTCTGGCCCCTCTCCAGTGAGGCCGTCGAGGCTAACTTTCACAAATTCAATACGTGTCATTTTATATTCAGAGTTAGAAATAAGAGTCAGAATCAAGTGAGGATTGAAGAAGCCTTCCATAAATTGAAACATTTTCCATTATGGCCAGAGCATGACAAATTAGAAAAAAACATTGATTTTTGCGCAAGTGAGAACAACAAATATCTAAATATCAAGTACTTTAGTTATAGAAATAGCACAAACTTTGCTTTCATAATAAAGATTGTGTTTTCAGAACGATTTCTTGAAATATCCAAAAATATAAATACTTTTCATAAAATTGACAGCTTTTTGATGAATTTTACAATCCATTGCGAATTTTGCAATCGCACTGCCATTAATTCTTTTTTGTTACTTTAAATTTAGAATTAACAAAGTTCTGCATAATTTGAATTTTTTTTTGGGTCCCTTGAACGTCGAATTAAAGTTGTATTGTACCAGTAGTGTGTTAATGATTGTATGGGTTATATTTTTTTATAATTTTAATAGATTTATTTGTATTTGTACTGGTATACTTTGGCTTTTATGTCATAATTTCGTCTGAAAAAATAGTTAAGTAAATTTTTAAATTAATTAATTACTAATTTAACTTAAATTTAATATAAAATACTGGCATTATCGTTCACAAACAGCAGATTGACTTTAAATATACGATACTGAAAATAGTTACAATTTAAATTAAATAAAATTTTTTTTGTTTAAGATGCAGGGAGAAAAGGTAGTACAATTTGACTTAAATAATGTACTAGACTTACCAAATTTAAGCATATTCCAATCGAAAACATAGTCATATTTGAAACCCTGTTGATGGAAAAGAAGTCTGAAAAGTTGTCTCAAGCCACCATAGTCAGGTCTCTCTGTGAAGGTCATCTGCCTGCAGATGTGAAGGTATTTGCAGAACTCTGTCGGGTAGCCCTGAAAAAAAATAGGAAAAAAAATTAAAAATAATGAGAAGCATTGAGAACAAATTAACATTTGGAAAATGTTAATGTGTGCAAAAAATGATGTAATTTTAAGATCTGCAGATAAAACAGCATTGTGTATTTACCAGCATGTCTGCAAGTTATCCAGGACATAATATTACCTTGCAGAGTTCCTCTATTGGTGCAGAGAGTTTGCTCTCAGAGATGCACTCGTACTTTTGCCTTTTGTTGGCCGCTTTCAGACCCTGCCACGGTAAGGAGCCGCGATTGAAGTACATCATCACGTAGCCCAGCGATTCCAAGTCGTCTCTTCGGGACTGCTCAATTCCTAAGTGGGTGTTCACCGAAGCGTACCGTGCAGTGCCTGGAAGGGTTTCAATAAATGAGCAACACTGAGTATTGTAACAACTGAAATACAAAAAATACATTAAAAAGAAATGTAAATTACTAAATGGGTACATGTAATTTTTTAATGATTTTTAGAGTCAAAATATTAGTGTGTAATTAAACAAACAGAATAATTATCAAAAATGTATTATTCCAAAGACAAGCATAACTATACTTTTGATCATTATCACAGTTTGAGTTTTATTATCTAAAAAAATTTAAGATAAAAAGTTCCTTTGGTCTGAAACATTATCTATTAAGCGTTTTTTAATTGCATCAATTATTGATATTAGTACTCCAATTAAAAACACTCCATCTGCTAGTTCATTGAATATCTTAAAAAAATATATGAATTACGTATGTGAGTTTTTATAATAAATTATCCTGTAGAAAGATAAAAAATATGGTGAAGCATGTTGACAAAGCAAGTTTTTCAAAGCAAAATCATTACAAAAAGTTTTTTAATGTAGGTGAGATGGAGAAAAAAGTGGTGTTTATATTTCTTAGGATATTTAATATAATTTCAATGGTAAAAGTTATAAATGATTTTATTTTAAAATTTCCAATTTGACGAGTGTGGAGGAGTAAAAGGGTAAAACTCGCAATCACAAAACATTATTTTGTTATGTTTACTACTATGGGATTTCATAATTATAATGTTATTATATTTAAAATTATATATTTTTTCAAAATCAGGGTCATTACCTTCTGCCTGTCTTAGATACTTTTGATTATAAATCGGCATAATTATTTTTACTTTAAAAGATATTTGTCACAGCTATTGAATTGATAACATACTACTAGCTGAAACACCTAGAATTGCATGGATAATCCCCGGATAGGCTGATGTTATCTACCATGAAAAGATAACCATAGTAAGTTCTTTACTGTGCCCTTGAAACTTTGCATCTTGTCAGGTATTGTGTGCTTTATATAAGTTATATGAAGATTAAGATGAGAAAATAATATTAATTACACGGCTTAATCAGGCCGGACTTGATGATTATTGAACAAATAAATTATTAATTTTACTTTACCAGTAAGATTTTTGTTCTCTCTGTATTCTATATGCTGTTGGGTTTTGGTGTAACGATATCTTTTGGCCAGTCCAAAGTCAATGATATAGACCAGATTTCCTTTTTTCCCCAGTCCCATGAGGAAGTTGTCCGGCTTGATATCTCGATGGAGGAAATTCTTGTCGTGGACGTACTCTATACGGGAAATGAGCTGATCTGCCAGAAGCAGAACGGTTTTGAGGGAGAATCGTCGGGAACAGTACATGAATAGGTCTTCCAGGGATGGACCCAGTAACTCCATTACCATCACCTCGTAATCGCCTTCCGAGCCCGACCATTTTAATTGAGGGATACCAACTAAAAAACAAAGCACAATTATTTTCAGTCTTTTAAAATTGCGGTTGGTATATGATAAGGAGGCAGTTATTGATGAAAGAATAAAAATATTTATATATCTATTAAGCCAGAGGTTTGAAATAGTTATTACCACACAGGTTAGTGGCAGGTTTCAGTACAACACCATAAGGTTTAACTGTCTATAAAATGCTGGAATTATCGTTCACAAACAGCAGATTTGACTTTAAATATACGACACTGAAAATAGTATTTAATCCTGTCTTTACAAGTTCTAAAAAACTTTAACTCGGTATATTAACACTTATGGAACCTCAGATTACGAATGACAAAAATCCTGATGAAAAATGCAAACAGAATTTTGACTCATCAACAGGCAGGGGTCATAAATACGGCGCAATATTATTTTCAGATACTGAAAGATGTTTTTAGGACCTAGAAATGGAGTGAGGTGCAATGTTTTGTTAAAAATATCACTCTGGTGAAACTTTATCAAATTGTGTTATAAATCAGTTTAATGATAATGTCAGGACTCATTTCGACATCATTATAAAGAGCGAGAAACAAATATTGTCAGATAGGATTTTCGTGCGACAGAAACATGATGAACTAGGCACTGAATGTTCTCATGGAAGGAGAGTCCCATTCCAAATGAAAAACTACCATTTTGTAAGATAAGTTAAAATAAATTAAATTTTTACATTTTGATATTTATTTAAATTTTATTTCTTCAAATTCCTTTTCAAGTTAAAACCATGATTTCTTATAGCTTTTATAGGATTTCAAGCAAGTAGAAATAAATACGATAAAGGATATTTTTCTTGTGGAGATGATTGTTTCGGTTTACAAACAACTTTACGGAGCGAATTAAGTACGTAAACTGAGGTTCCACCCTACTGTAAAATGATTAGCGATCTGGCGGAATTAAAAATTGTTAGTTTGTGGACTACGAGGGTTGGCAAGCATGACTGAATGTTTCTTACCACCTCCATGCAGGTAGCGGTATATTTTGCTCTCAGTGTGGAGCTGGGGATGAGCAGCATTAAGGCACTCTAATTTGATGGCCACTTCCTCTCCGGTAATGATGCCGGTCCCTAAACGGATAACATTATTTTATAATAAGTACAAGCTTAGATTACTATCTTTTGGTGAGACTTTTCTGGAATAATTTGCCATGTTTAACGATGGACCCTGTAATGGTTTCCGAAACATGAACTAAAGAGACCATATACACGTGACAGAATATCTCAGAAAACTCTAACCAGAAGGTTGTTAATTAGAGATGGGCCGTTCATGAATGGACTGTTTCTTTTGAACAGTTCACTTTATTGAACGAATGAACTGCTCAGTTCACTTTACTGAACGAATGAACTGCTCAGTTCACTTTACTGAACGAATGAACTGCTCAGTTCATTTTAGTGAACTATCGTTTATTAGTTCAGTAGTCGTTTTTTTTTTCAGTGGACAAATAAACGATTTCGAATGAGCAGTTCTACTCCCCCTCTGTCAGCCATTATTTCAACAGACAGATGAACGATTTCAAATGACTGATCCCAAATCCTACCTCATAAAAAATCAATGATATTTATATTTGGATAAATTAACAATTCCAAATGACCAATCTTACCCCCCCTTAGTAATGATTTTTATTATTAGATGAATGAATGATTCCTAATGACTAATTCTAACCCCCGTAAGCAAAAATTTTTGGTGGATAAATGATTGATTCAAATCCCAACCTTACCCAACCCCCCGTTAGTGAAATTTTTTAAATCCACCCCAAAAGAAATAATTTTGAAGGGCAAATGCCTGATTGAAAATCAACAATTCAGAAAACATGAAAAAAACATGAAACAGTGAAAACAGTGAAAGTGAACAGTCCACTTTTGACTGAACGACTAATTATGATTTGTTTATCTTGTATAATATATATTTGTATTATCCAAATACTTTAGTGAGACACATCGCAAAAAAAAATCCAGGCTTGAGGAAACACAAATGTACTCTGACCTCACAGAGTTGAACCCGGAACCTCTGATATAAGAAGCCAGTGTCATGTCCACAGGACTATGATGGCCGCCAAGAGAGTGAGAATTAATCTGTTTTCTTTGGATTCCATAAAAAATAGTTTCGTCTCTACGAGGAATTATCAGCACTGCCCGTATAAAATGTTATAAGAAATCGCATGCAATTAACTTCAGTGCGGTAGTAAATTTTTTGTAGAGTTGACCCATTTCTTTAATCAGAGTCGGGGTTGTGTAGTGAGTACATTAAAGCACGACATTCACGTAAACATATATTTCTTTATAAAAACTGAAATTAAATACATATCTAGTAATATTCCCATCACAAACATCATCATATTATCCAGACTTTTTAAATATATGTTATATAATGATCTGTCAAATAAACAATTAATTTCGATTTTATTTCCAAAATATTTGTTGACGTAAAAGTCATGCTTCAATGTACTTACTTCACGCACCTGCCAAGACTTAAGGTGTTAAAATAACTGCCTAATTTAGTGTGGGTTCTGCTGAATGTTGAATTCGGCCGGATGTTCGATTTAAATATGTGCCGAAGCCGAAATTTGGATAAATTTCATGCGCTTTTGCCCAATGAACAGGTCAGATCGCCATTACGAAAAGACGTGTAATTGTTTATTTACTCTGTGTTTTTTAATTAATTAAGCGGCACAACGTAGTTCTGGATAGTTATAGAATATTAATATTTATTATTTTATTTTATTAAAGCATATTGTTGATACTTGTGTGGTTTCTTCTCTAGAGAATAAAAAACATAATCCATTCACACGTCGCCTATTTACTTATAAATCAACATTTTGTCTAGATTTCATTTTAAATTAAATTTCTTTATACTTTTCCATTTCTTATTTAAATCCTACTTATTTAATATTTATAAATGTGAAAGTTTAGATGGATGGATGAATGTTTGTTACTCAATCACGCCAGAACGACTAAACGGATCTGGATGAAATATGGCAGAGATAAATTATTGTCTGAAAAAGCACAAAAAATACTTTTTATCCCAGTAATAAGTTTCTGTGGGATGAAATCGAAGTCTACACAAACGAAGTCGCTGGCAAAAGCTAGTTAATTAAAAAGCTACCGAAGTTCGGCAGATTTAAATGACATTGCACATTAAATTTTTATATTCTGAATTATTCTATTTCTTAAGCTGGATGATAATTATCCTTTTTCGTAAGTGAGTACAAATCACCAACATATTTTATGTTGGTGATTTGTAACTACAGCAGTTATTGCAAAATACCACAACACAGATGTCACTTTCTTTGATTAAAACACTCAATACTTAAACTTGAAATCACAATTCAAGGGCCAACATTTATATGGCAAAATAAACAAGTTTATTACAAGTGAAAATTGTGTTTTCCGAAAACTTAAAAAATGGCTTTAATAAAATAAGAGTGAAAACTTTCCTAATTTACTTTAAAACATAATTATATCATAATAATAATGTGTGTGTATTGTTAAGGAAAGAATAACCACATTTCCTAAAAATAAAAACTGTTGCATATAGATAGATGTATGAATCAGGAATGTGAGAATGAATCTGAATATAGGCACAGTTATAATATTTCAGTAACTCTAGATTTTAATAACATAATTTTTTGAGTAACACTTATTAGATTTTATTGATTGCAAAGTCACAAAGAAGACATTTTTCAATTTAAATATAAAAAAATGTCGTTTAGGTTGTGCATATAATATTACACAAAAACACATGAATTCTAAGTATTATAATAATTACTCATCAGGGTAAGGCGAGATTGTTTCGTGAGATTAGAAACATATTTTTCAAAAATTGTGAAATTAAAACCTGAGATTACAAACTTTAAAGAAATACCAGTGTGTCTTGTCTAAAGTAAATATATAGGAGTTCTATTTCCAAAATAACATGCATGGTTTTGCATGTAAATCATATTTTTTTGTTTATTGTTTACAAATTATTTCACGTAGGCATGCGCTCACCTAAATATATGTCTCCAAAGGAACCCGATCCGATTTTCCGACCGAGTCGGTATTTATTTCCGACGCGAAGCTCCATTTTTACAAGACTAAATCGTCATCATATCGTCGCACTGTCATTAGAAAGCGGCCATATTGTATTTACAACAAAACAGTAGTGATGGGTCCGCTCTGTACTCACTACTACAATGTAGTACTACATTATATTGAAGTGTACACTTCACACCTTTGAAGTGTAGTGCACATTACAAACTACACATACTTCAAAGTTATTGAAAGTACATACTTCAAATAATACACTTCATTTCAAAGCGAACACTACAAAGTTTACACACTTCAAAAAATAGTTCATTTTTTATGTGAAATTTTTGGGAAGTTGATGTACATAAATGAAGAAATTTTTGGAAATCAAAACAACCCCCCCCACGGATTGAAAATTTTTTGGGACTGAATGAAGAAATCTCTGGAAACTGAAACCCCCCCTATGGTTTGAAAAAATTTTGGGATTGAATGAAGAAATCTGGTGGTCGCCAAATATTATTTTACCAAAATATTTCGATATATTTTTCCGGCGACCTTTTTTTTAGTCACCAAACTTTTTATTCGGGAAAAAATATAATTATTTCACTAGTAAAACAATTTTGTAGTACAATCACTTCATTACTTCACTTCATTAGTACTACAATTTCGTAGTACTACAATTAGTTCACTTCATGTAGTTTTTACTACAAATGTAGTGTACACTTTGTAGTCTTCAAACTGGTGAACGTGTGTGTGTTGTAGTCTTCATTTTGAAATGTAGTTTTTCCTTCGCTTGTTATCATAGGAGTGCAATCAATAGGGCCGAAATAGCTAGATGGAACAAATATATAACTCTAATTAAGCACTAGGGGATCACAAACGGGTATTCATAATTGCAGACAAAACTAACTTTCCGCACCTAAATTAGACTACAGTAAAGAAAGAATATTTATTATTCCGTCAAAATGACAGAATAGTTAGCCGATTTACCGAGGGGTTGTGCTGTGTTCTTATAATCCTATTCTTTTCTCACACCCGTAAAATAATGTGTTAAACAGAGATGAGTATAATATTTTCATCTGTCTCTTTTATAAACAGCAGTGACACCAACAAAGAAATAATCATTTTGAAGTCTAGATTGGCGGCCCCATGATCGATTTGGAACAAAAGAGCGCCAAATTATGAATTATTGATGACATCAGAATTATTAAAATTGTAATGTCTACAGTGTATTATTCTATTTATATTCTGTAAGTTATTATATTATGATCTCATACTATTTACACGTAAAATGTTTATGTGATAAACATTTTTAGTTAAATCCTTAAAGTAGTTTGGAACCCAAAACTGCACAAAACTTTTATTTAATTTTCTTAAAATGTGGGATTGTTTCAGAAATACACTTTTCCATTCTCAAAAAATATATTTGACTGTAAATAAAATGTAATAATCAGTGAATCAACTAACCAACCATGATGATTGGTGACTTTTCTGTCTATAATACTAAGTACTATCTGTCAGTCAGTGGTTTAATTTATGTAGCTTTTATAAATATGTACTCACTACTCTTAATGATCTTCAAGTTTTTACACTGACTTAGGAAATTCTTCCTCGTATTTAAAAAAATAATGAATACTTTTGGTGATTAGTTTTTAGGTCATTCGATTACGGACCAATTTTGATTTTTGTTTTAACATTATTCAATGAGCAATACGTATTTATATTGTACATGTTTACTGTATTTTCTATTGTTTGACATTATGTGGGGTATAAAAGCAAAGGCAGCAATGTCCAGAAAATTGAAAAAATGTTTTGAATGCAGTCACTGAGGATTGCTAATTTAAGATGTACTGAATTCTAGATTTTATGTATCTATCCCTTTCAAAATCATGTTTTGTATAAATTTATAGGCTATGTTTCCTATGAAATCTCAAATTCAGTAGGTACATTATAAATTAGTACTCCTCGATGACTGCATTAAATTTTTTTTTGGATATTGTTGCCTTTGTTTTATATCCCACATATGATAAAATTGCTTACCCAGCATCTTTTTGAAACAGGGCTCATTTTTCTTTTGTTTTTCAACTATATATTTTGATATTTGTAATGTATTTTTTAAATATTTTTATCATATTTTCAACATGCATAATTTAATAATTTCAACAGTATAATTTTGGACCACAATGTTTATTTAATTTAGTCCAGAACTTTATATACTTACCTAAAATATAAAAATGTAGCATATCTAGATTATTTAGACTATTGTGCTACATTATACATTTGTTTAAAATAAATAATAGTAAATAATTTTTTCAGAAGTATTTTTTATTATTCATAATATTTTGTAGAATTAATTTGATGAATGTAATTGACATTTGCTATTCTGATAATTTTGATGCTGACAGTGATTATCAATGTGTTCGAAATTCATAATTTTAGTGTTACAAGATAATCATATGCAAACTTGCATGCAAGATATTTTTTGAAAATTTATTATCACTAGCACTTAGCTGTTGGGATTTATTGTAGATGTGAAGCTATACATAGGTATATGAATTTGCTAGGAGAGACAAAAATGTTTTGAAAATAAAATACATTATTTGTGGCGTATTGATGCAAAACTGCCTTATTTAATCTTTTACATACTATACGCCACATTTAAACTTTTACAGTTATATGTCATCATCTAGTAATTTATACTTACTTTTGAAATAATATTCTGTGTTGATTTATGTTGTGCATTGATTTATTACTTTATTTATTCGTGTGTTACAGAGATTTAATCCAGGCTTGTACATTCATTTTGGTCTTTAGCCGTCCATTTCAGATACAGGATTCTCTTTCTTGTTTTTCTTTATTTGCTGAAACTAAGCACAAGTATGGCATATGTATCTAACTGGTGTTCATCTAGAAGGTCTGTTGATAATTTTCCACTTATTTGGATTAGTAACTCGTCAATAATACTTTAAATTCTGGGTTATTTAAACAGCCTTGAAACCTTAACAGAGTATGTAAGTACATGATTGATTTATAAGTTTACTAAAAGAATAGGATAAATAAAAACACAGTGAATAAAATAAATTAGTGTTTTATTTCTTGTTAATATAACAAAAATATATTATTTCGGCAGTACAAATTTATAAAACAGTACATGACACCAAGTCACAACAGAATTATTTTATTAATAAAAATAGATAAGATTTATACTTTGAGATGAAGATATAATAATGTGTATAAAACATAAATTCAGTTCTAGTTAAATAATTATATTATAATACATATTGCTAAAATCCACTGGTGTTGACTTTTTTTATAATGTATTGATTTATTTATGATAACATAATGGAAAAGAATTATGACGGCAGCCACGAGATTGGGATAACATCAATAAAATGAAATAATAAAATGATTATGTTTTACCTATTTGAGGTATTTGTGACGTCAGACAACATAATTGAACATTGTACATGGTATACCTAATGTTTTTAAATATGTAGTAACATAATTTTGGTAAAATCATGAAAAATAAGGTGGCAGCCATACAGGTACATTTCAGAAAAATAAAATAATCATCTGCTACATTTAATGTCTTCATTTCCATTTCATTTTTTAAAAACAAAGATATCATAGTCATATAATGAAGATTATTTTTATATTCTAATGAAATACGAATATAGTAATAAACTATGGAGACCTGTTGGAGAACTCAAGAGGTCAGTCAATAAATCAATGGGTTGCTTAGTTTGGATTTTCAAAAGTGAAACCAAAACATTTGTCTGCACAAATTCTTAATATTAAAATTCAAAAATATCAAAATAAAACACATTCCTTTTACTGGATTAATTTCTTTTCACTTGAAATAGGCACATATAGGTTTGTTTAAATTTTATTGATAAAACACATCTAATACACATATTGTAAAAATTTCATAACAGCAGCCTATGTAGATTATATTTACGTGCATGTATTATAAGTAACAAGACAGTACACATTAAAGTATGATTATTTAAACATTCTTTTAAATGATGTTAAAAATTATGTTTGTTTATCATAGAGCACAAACGCAAACACAAACTTTTCCATAAATCCAAAAAAATTAGCTAAGTATTACAATAATTTATGTCGTAATGTGTACCTTCATTCGAAATTAATACAAAGCAAATCAATAGTTGATCAGTTGATGATTACGTAAGAGAAAAGGTTTTAAACACTGAAATATTCCTGTAAACTTAGCAAGCAAGTTATAAAAATGACTAAAAATTATCTTCGAGTTTATAAAATGATGCAGTACAATTTTAATAAATTAATGGATGTAAACACTTAAAGAACTTTTCTGTAAAAGTGATTTTTGCAGTTATTAATAATTGACCAAAAACAATGACAAAGTGTATTAAATTATATAAAAAACTTGGTCAAAAAGAGTTTTTAAAAAAATACTAGTTTTCACTTACATGTATATTTAAAAATGGTTTACAATAATGAATTATTTTTTCACATTACTGTGAAATGCTTAGAATGTGTTTTATCCTGTTAATTCAATTCAGCTTTAATATTGGTAAATAACCTACTGCATATTCAAAAAATATCAAATGATTATTGTGAATGTAATTCTACAAGTAATTCAAACCGATGGTATTATATTTAGGAAGTTTTTAATTTGCTACAAAATAATAATTCCAATTATGGGTAGGTCATTGAAAAATATTTGCTGCTTGAAGTCAGTAATGATGAAACACTTCATCGTTGGTATGGAGCTTTGGCATATCGTCCCCGATTCTCGTCGTCTCGAAGTTCTTGGAAGTAGCTGAACACCACGAGCCACATGTACACGTAAATTACTGAAATAATAAAAAAGAATATGTAGTAAGAAATCTACACATATTGATATATAATTGTATATAAAAGGAATTAAAATAACCGAATTATATACAGTATAAGTAGAAGTTAAACATGTGAATGTAAAGTTAATTATGGAAGTGAAGTCTGACAAGGAAGTCTTGAATTGGCTAAAAATAAATCAAAGTATAAGATTGAATGCGGTTGAAATTTTTTCATTCTTATGTATGTTAAATTAATTTAGAGTAAAAAATAAATAACTTAGAAGTGATTGTAGAGCTATTTTTTGTAGCATAGTCGATAAAATAAACAGCCGCAGAAATGGTTTGGTCAAGTGTATGAATGTATGAACAAGGAAAAAATGGTAAAAGATAATGTATAATACTTATAAGTATATACTTATAAGTATTATACATTATCTACTTATAAGTATAATACTTATAAGATGTGTAGGCAACAGGAATACAGGGCATCCACAGATCTGGCATGATCAGATAAATTCAACATTGGAGGATAGAATCGTTTAAAGCTTCAACAACTGACATATGAAGATGAATAAGGCAAGAGTAATATGGCAGAACAGAAGAGTATGAAATTCCATTCTCTCTGCTATCCCTGTAGATGAAAGCGGGGTGATAGCAAAAAAAATTAAGCATTGCACTGAGTAATAGTTTATAAAAATAAGGTAAAATTGATTCTCATTTCTAATTAAACTGACTTAGTTTATATTACAAAAAAGACGAAAGCTTATTATGATGAAGATTTAATATTATTTATTATTTGATATTCAAGATCATCCATGAAGTTGTGATTAATTTATTGTAGTTTTCAAGAAAGATTTTCCCACATTTTTTTATTGCAATAAAAATTTCTTGATTTTTTAACATTTATTGTATCTTCATATCCAAAAGCTGATCTGATTCCGTTTTCAAAAATAGTACGATAGCTGATCTCATTCCGTTTTCAAAACAAGAATAATTTCAAAATAGTTATTAAATAAAATGAAAACATTGACTTAATGCTTTTTTAATAAAAAGTAATGTCCATCACTAACGTTATCAAGATGCTACGAGTAGTGTAGCATCTTGATAACATTAGGGTAGATAACGTTAGTTAGGTAGCGCTGTTCTCACAGCCTTTACTGGCGGTTGAAATATAGGTTTATATGTATTTTTAATGGCTTATACCTAGTTAAAATAATAAATGTTGTCATTTTTAATTAATTATATTAGGTAATTTATTAATTATGAATAATTTATTTGGTGAAATTGTAATTGTGTCTTACCAATTGAAACAATGCCGAATACCAGCCACAGGGTTCCGTTAAAGACATCTTTACCGATGTAGAAGACGGTGGCGGTATATATGATGCTGACCAGGAGTCCCACGGCCAACATTAGCCCCAGCACCACCCACGGTAACATCAGGAACGTGTTTCGCTGAAAAATAAATCTTTGAATCCATTACTTGCTACCAAAATTATCCTTTCAGATTTAAAAAGGCTACTTACAAAATAAAAATTAAACAATTTTGTTAATATTTAAACTAAAATTCTGATCTATTTTCAAACACTTTTCCAGATTTTATGTAGAGATCGTACTTGATATTATATCAATAGTGTGATAAAATACTAATTTGGTGGTTGATCTATTTTCAAACACTTTTCCAGAATTTATATAGAGACATTGTATCAATAGTGTGATAAAATACTAATTTGGTGGTCTCCCAGAACGAGCTTTGAACTTTGATATAACTAATAACATTGATTGTTTAGTCAATTTATAATTGAGTTATACTCAGATTCAAAAGTGTTGAAACTAGTCCTTTCAGAATTGTCATAGGAGATATTGACAATTGACAGATGATGGTTTATGTGAGAGGGTCATCCTCTTTGGTATAAAGGTCAGAATCTCATTTAACTTCTCACAGTGGACAAGTTTACAATGGAACAGTTCCATCTTCCAACACAGGAAAAGTACCCCTATGGCATGGAGGGGTTCGTGTGAGCCCCTTGTAAAAATAATAATTTAGAATTAGAATAGTTTTACCATTTTTATTTATTTATTTATTTATTTCAGGTGCATATAATAAAATACCTTTAATTAATTGCCTAGAAGATAATATAACAATGTTTGATATACTTATATTATTTACACGTATTGAGAAAGATAAAATCTCCTACCCCCGAGCCTATTGCAAACATATTGGCAGTCCGCCCATGATTCGTTTTGAAATGTTCAAACAGAAACATTAGATGGATGAAAGGTCTACACTCTTTGTCTATTGTCGAGTATTTGCATCGTAATTACACCCTTAAAAATAGTTTTAGATGCCAACTGGTTTTTGAAGAGATCTTTCATTAGAGTACGTAGTCTAAAATTTTTTTTCCATGGTCTGAGACATAGTTTGATTGTATCAATACGAAGACAATCGAATTATTTTTTATAAATTAAGCACTTTACTGCACACACAACGGAGTTGTATTTTTGTCACAACTGTAGACATTAAGGCCCGATTACGGAGTCAATACTTAAATGATTTAAAGGTTAAAGTACGCTTTAAAAGTGTATTTGCACTGAAAATTACTCTTTTAAAGCATACCTTAATCTTTAAATCATTAAGTATTGCCACTGTATTCGGGCCTAAGTCCTTCTTATCAACAGGCGTAATTATTATTAGTTTATGTCTGGTAATACAATAATTTCTTAACAAATTGATGAGAATAGACTGTGTAGAACTAGAACAAAAGGCAACTTCTGATGAAAACAATGATGGTGCCAACACGTCCAAAGCACCGTCTCTCATTTTAATCGAGTAAGTTTAATTTTGTATTAGGGCTCTTAGTTAAAAAATGAAACTCCTATTACCTTTAGTGCTCCGATGATGAGGAGTGTGGAGATTAGCACCGTCATGGCCAAGTTGATTGTCAGGATTATTTTAACTGAAAAAATGAAGTTCAAAACATTTATTAACAACCTTGAAAAACAAATTTGGGCTATGAAATACATTAGAATCTTGTTAATTCAACATTTAAAGGATCCAAAAAAACATTTAGAATTATACGGAACCCCGTTAATACGGAAGGTACAAATAAAAGATGCGATGCGATTGCGAAATTCTTTAAAACTCTTAAAAAAGCCATAAATTTTGTGAAAAACCTATTTTTTTTGCATATTTCAAGAAATAATTTCGAAAACGCAAAATTTATAAATATTTATTTTTTACAAAGATCGCGAAATTTCTATTATTAAAGTACGTGATATTTAAATATTTATTATTCTCGCCTACAAAAAAATCGAAATATTTTTTTCAATTTTGTCAAATTTCAAAATAAAAATTCGAATTATGTGAATTAAAGTGTATTGATTTATGGCGCAAGAGGCTAAAAATTATTTTGAATTACGAATTATCAGGGTTGATACATGAAATTAACATTTTGGGATTAGTGGGTTTGAACATTTTACTGTAGGTACCTATTACAGGAATTTGATATATATATATTTTAATTTGAATTGCTTTTTATTATCCAAAACTACAAAGAACACTGAATACCAAATCAACGAAAAAAAATACAGTAATAATGCTTTCATACATGAGCATGTGCATATAAATTCCACCAAAAACCGACGTTATTTATGGGTACCTACCTGATACAAATAAACTTTGAAACGGAAGGTGATTTTGAGGTCTTTTTGTCATGATCAAAGAAAGTTTTCGATGGTCCAGAATATGTTTCTCTGCAATAGGAATTTTCTATCGAAATGTACCGAAAATAGCACAATACAATAAATATATTTTTTACAAAATACATGTTAGGTATGAGAACAACATTCAATAAGAAACAGGAAGTAATAATTTCATGTTGATTCGGTGTCGAATTACAGAATCAGTTTTAATTAACATA
This sequence comes from Agrypnia vestita, assembly GCA_016648135.1. NCBI lineage: Eukaryota > Metazoa > Arthropoda > Insecta > Trichoptera > Phryganeidae > Agrypnia > Agrypnia vestita. The sequence goes on from JADDOH010012669.1 coordinate 45,552, forward strand.
ATTAATCAAACGCGCAATGAATGGTTAGTTGAATCACGCCGTTATCGGGCTTCGTTGAGTTTAACACTTCGGTGAATACTAGAATCTATTTACCCAGATGATTTAAAAATGCTTAGCAATTGATTATTAATCATTTTTGACGTTTATAGTTAACTAAATTCGTGGTCAACCTGCGGGTGCCGGGAGATCTAAAGCAGGATCGGAGGCGGGAGCGGGGTACAAAGTGACCCCAGTCGAATTAGCGTTTTAAAGATGTTTAGTGGTTTGAAAATGTTCTCAGGTTTTTATGGCCATTCAGAATATTCTGCGTGTAGTTTTTTGGGATATTCTGCCGTGCATATGTTACCTCTCTGGCCGATGTCTCGGATCCATTGCATCATGCAGGGTCCGTCATTCGGGCTGATGTGTCGCAACACATCAACTCTCATGATGGACTCTGCAAAGGCATCCGAAACGTCAGCCAAAGATATCAGATATACACGGCAAAATATCTCAGAAAACTGCACGCAGAAGATGATTTTAAAATGTTCTATAATATTTTTAATTAAAAACCAAATTAATTAATCAATTAGAAAGACATACAGAATAATCTAATCCATGAAAAAATATTTGGCTACTACCGGGATTCGAACCACGGATCCCCTCCTTTCCGGGGCAGGAGCGTTTTCCAATTACGTTATTAATTAGCCTTTAATTACATTTCTTGTACAATGCGAACAAGATTCTACTGAATTCGTCGTCGTTTTATAAGAAATATTTTGTATTTTGACGTCTCATCCCTCATAAGCGTCCGGCCGATGAGAGTGTGCGGCCAGAATGACCTTTAGACATTTTCATTTAAGAAAGACAATCGAATCAGTATGAGTAGGTAAGCCGTGCGTGCGACGTACATTGTTTTGTTGTGTTGGTGTTTACGGGTATAAAAACCAACACGAAGAAACAATATGCCTCGTACGCACGTCTTACACATACTAATTCGATTGTCTTTCTTAAATGGAAAGAGGACTACCACATAGAATACTCCCGACTATCTATGGAATTTTTTTTCTACTTTTGAATACATTGTCATTTTATTTTCTTTGAGTATTGTGTCAGAAAACTATTCACAGAAGGAGTGTTAAACATAGTTAATAAGACGAATTTTAGAGTAGAAGCTAGAACAATGAGCTCTGTATTTTGTGTAATGATATAAGTGCTTCGAGATTTGCATGATAATCCAACGTTTTTTCAGAAGATAAGTCAGAAATATTAAAAAAATGTAAACTTTGAAGTCGATTATCTCCATGATTATTAATATTAGGAGATTGATGTTAAAATATTTGCGAATCACAATTTAGTCAGGAATCAACATGTAAAGTATTGTGGACTTGCACTGTTACACCCTGTATATATGAAGAGATGGATTTATTACAGATATAGTGTTAAATTTTGATAATGTATATTAATATATTAACTAGATAATGTATGCACTAACTATGAGGTAATGTATCTACCTATATATTATCGAAATTTACACTTTGTCAGGTGTCTCATGGCTAGGAGCAAAAAAATTACAGGTGGATTCCTGGTTTGTCAATAATTCGAAAATATTCAAGCAGCCATGACCTAATATCAATAGTTATGGAGATACGCAATACCAAAGTTTGCATTTTTTTTCAATATTTCTGACTTATTTTTAGTAAAAACTATTATTACAGTAACTTATATCGATTATGGAAAATACATTAACTTCAGTACAACTCTATTAAAATGATAAAAACCTTGTACAAAAATTCTACGAGTATTTTTAATTTTTGCACAGTTTTTATCATTTTATTCGACTTTAAATTATTAAAGTGAATGAATTTTTCATAATCTATATAAGTAAGTTACTATAGTGATAGATCGACTTTCTGTAAAAAATAAATTGAAAATATTGAAAGAAATGCGAAGTTTGATATTATTTCCATAACTATTGATTGCTTGAATATTTTACAATCATTATCAAGGCAAGGTGTAAAGTTTTTGCTACTAGCTATGAGATACCCTGTATATACATATCGACGCCTATATCCATCACTTTATTTCATTTTCTTTGGAATTAAAATATAAAGGCAAAGTTTAAATTAGTGAATCATCACTAACTTTGCACCATCACTGAAATTATTATTCATAAATAATTCAAGTTATTAACAAGAAGAAAAATACAAATACGTGGAACTGAACAGATTATTATCGGGATAATAGTGTAAGGAGCCAGGAAATCATTTAAAAAGGTCGAACACAAACCTATTGCCGAAGGCAGCCAATCAATGACGATTGTCTTGAACTCCACGCTGGTGGTGAACATGATGATGATGGCTGCTACAGACAGGAGGATTCCCGTCACGCCGCTGACGACGGTTCCAGTCTTCAGCGAGCAGCATCGACAGCAGGACTGGAGCCACCCCATCCTGGATCTTTAAAATCCAATTCACTTATTGTTTCCCTGATGTAAGGGTGGCTTTCTTTCCTTCTTGTTCTTGATTGATTAAACTCTGTCACCGCGCTTGTTGTTGGAATAAAACTGAGTACTAAGAAATATCTGAAAAGGAAAAAAAACTATGTGAGCAATCTCTAAATATATATTTTTTTGTAAGCGACGACGAGAAAGAGCGTAAAAGTTATCTCGTAGAATATTCAAGGTCGCTTGATAAAGTGTAATTTTTTTGATAAATATATTATTTTTTGTTTATTTGAGACTGAGTGAAACATTGGAAAATAAATCTTACGTAGGTATTCAATTATTTAAAATGTATGTATGGAACATACCTCTCTATTCTCAGGATTATAACATCTTTATGACATCATAAGGTAGGCATGTAAAATAGACAGGAAGAAAAAAAGAGAGTATCTGTCAATTTATCTATCATTTAAGAGGCCCCAGTACATGATTTTCGTATTTGCTCTCGATTTGCTTATTATAAATCATTTTGTAAAACCCATAGCTAAACAGGCTTTAAACCAATTTTATTATCATAGATCCATTTACTCTTGAAACATTTCCTTAAAAAAATATGAACAAATATATTGCTATAACATCAAAAAAATTATAACCCCGAAACACTTTATTAGTTTTCATGCAATAGAGTTATCTTTGGTACACTTAATCTCTATATTTTCAAATAAAGACCATATATTTTATTTACAAATTGATTGTATAACTTCGGTTGGACAGTCCAACCGAAGTCTGATTTGAAAGAAAAATGATCTTGTAATAGACTATACGATTTATTAATTCGAATTTTTGAGTATGAGGTATAATTTTTTGAATATTTTTATATTAATGACAGTGAAATTTTCTCAGTACGCATGTAAAACTTAATAAAAATAATCGATGTTTTAATGGTTTTATGGATACTGCAATATAGGAAACAGAACGTTTAATTTTTGTCTTTTTTAAAACGATATATTTAACAAATCGTCGAAAAATATTAATGTCTGAAAGCACCACTTCTTTTTCTCACTTGGACTGTTGGACTGTCCAACCGAAGTTATACAATCAATTTGTAAATAAAATATATGGTATTTATTTGAAAATATAGAGATTAAGTGTACCAAAGATAACACTATTGCATGAAATATAAATAATTTTTTGGTGTTATAACAATATATTTGTTCATATTTTTTTAAGGAAATGCTTCAAGAGTAAATGGATCTAACATAATAAAATTGATTAAAAGTCTGTTTAACTATGGGTTTTGCAAAATGATTTAATAAGTTTACGTTAAATTTAACAAATCGAGAGCAAATACGAAAATCGTGTGTTTAAAAGGCCCACCTTTTAAATAAGATAGTGGAAACATTGTCTTTAATTTAATATTTGAACACGTTGAATTAATAAGTATGTGAAACAAACCGATTTTTACCAACTTTTAAAATAATATAAGTACATAATTTTTATCCTATCCAACTTTTATCCTATCCAATTTTTATTCTATCCAACTTTTAAAATATTATAATTGCAAAATTATTTATTGATGTGCAACATCTTTCATCCCGCTTTCCTACAATCTGTGGCAGACCTCCCAAGAGATGGAAGGACAGCTGGGAATCCTCACAGGAGGCGCTGTCCTCTAGAGAACAGACCACATAGGTCTTTTAAAAGTAGGAAGAAAAAATATTTAACGTCTGATGCCAACAATTATGTTAAAACTGCGTGTTGACGCATGGTATTTTGTTCCTTGTCCCGATTACCTGTCTTTACTATACCAATATATCGCTCCCATATAAAATCCTGACATACCTAAAATGCGGGACCACTTGGGGAACGCGATACCTACCGTTTGTACGATACGACTGTGTTGGCACACGACTGTAGATAATTGTCGCGTCAGTTGAAATTTGAAAGCCTCGCCATGAGAATCAACCTTGCAAACCGTAATTATTTAACTCGATCGACTCGAGTTATCGACGGGAAAAACTGTGTATTTTCAAAGATAAAAACTAAACGCAAACGTGGGAGACGTTCCTCCAGACGTTGTGAACCAGCCCGGAAGTTCGCGGACGAGAGGGAATTAGGAAGTGTCGAGGTACTTCCGTGCATTTCCTCTCGCTTATCCATTATTGTATTCCTTTTTGTGTTCCGCCATCGCCACGTGCCGTGTACGTGCGCGTAGGTACACTATGACTTTGGTTGAATCATTATTTCGCTCTGTATAACCATACTAAGGAAATAACTGTAAATTGAACAGCAATTATCGGGGAAAATAAGCTTAGTTTAATCTAAATTTGGCTGTCAGTAAATAATATTTCTCAATTCTTGGTGATCAGCATCGCTCGGTATCCACACACGTGTTTAAATACCGCACTGAGTGCTCTACAGGTCTTTATTAATCATATGATACTAACAAGACATCGCACGCAGCGAGCCGTTACCGAATTGATTAAGCAATAGCCCAGCTGTTAAAGCTGTTTAACCAGAGATGAGATCGCGGAGCGGGCTCTCTGGTCTCTGGCCCAGCGGTTGACATAATAACGCAACGATCCAGGCCAAGGTCTAAGGTGGGACCTTAACCCTTTATTGTTCGTTCACACATTAAAATACAAAATAAATATTAGCTGAAACCCGTTAAAAATGACGGCACTTTTACATGAAAAAAAATTTTTTTTTAACACTATAAATAAGTTACGGACGTTACAGGAAGTTACCACAGACGGACGGATAGCGAAATTATTATAATCGGGATATGTTTTGAAATAAAAGCGCCACTATGCATACGACGAGAATACAGGGCGACGTCTTTGAATAAGAGTATCTGGCAGAGTGTAAATTTCTGTGTTTTACAAGTATTTTATTAAAAGCATTAATTTTTAAATCTTCGAAATCAGTTATACAAAAACGTTAATTTTATTTTTAATATTTATTTTCTAACAAACAGACCGTCAACAAGTTATTATTGAACCTAATTATGGTCCTAGAGTAGGGGAGGATGGGTGAATTGCGGACGCTGAAGCGAAATAACGTACAAAACCTATACTATTAGAAACAATCTGACTTTATTTATTATGAAACTTTAGTTATTCACTTACAAAATCAACATTAATTATTTTACGAGATCAATCAACAAATATATATTTTTAATCAAAAACAAAACCTCGTCTGTCCGTAATTACCCGTAGCCCTTAGGGTAAATACGGACGGGTGTTGGGTTAATTACGGACAGCATGGGGTATTTACGGACGAGGTCCCACATCATTCACACAAGTCACAAATAAAGCCTCTGGAAGAAGTCCCAGCAGCGCACTTCTCAAGAGCCCAATTCTAACATTTTAAACACACAATCCAGCCTTCGCTGGGGGGGCTCACGATACTTTTCCTGACAAAAATGCAAAAATATTCATCATTCTGTTGTACAGTTTCAAAAATTTTTAAATTTCTCAACTGTTGATCGTTTTTCTTTAGTATTTTTTTGGTTTCTTTTGTAGTTTTTTCTCTTCTTGTTTCATATTCTTCCTTTTTCTTTCTAGTTTCTTTTATTCTTTTTCCTCTAGGTTAACTTTTTCCGGTGTGCTGTTTTTTTTTTTAACCCACAGGTTATAGAGTTGGTACATTTACTATGTCAATAAATGGTACTGAGGAAGACCGGCGTCATTGATAACATCACCTGCGCGTACTAATTCATTCGCACGTTTTGTTTATTTTGATTATTCCATATAAGCAACGTTTCTAGAGAGTTGAGATGCCTCTCGAGATCCCCTTTGACTTGAAATACTATTATTGGCTGCATCACAGATTCATTTTGGGGCTCTTTTTGGCTTGAATTATCAAAGTTGGTGTTTCTGGTGTCAAGTGGAGTTTCTGGTTCAATAATATAACCAAAACTTGCGAAAGTGCCTTTGAATTTATCCCGATCCACCGAGTAAATTACAGCAATCTTGAAGATATTAATAGCTTTATCTATACTACTTGTTCGGTTAAAGGTTGTTTTGTATAAAGACCTACAGTATCATATGCTGTAATTTTGGCTCCCGAATTGTTGACCGTAAGCTTTCAGACTCTAGTGATTGTCCAGTACTAGCAAAACGGGATTATCAGCCGACAGTTTTGCAAATTCTTTGAAATGCTGGAGCCATTCAACGAATATTCGTTCAGTTGTCCAACCAGAGTAGAAAACATTAGCTACTATATTACTATTACTGTCTCATAGGCAGTGCTTTCATTCTCTTTCTTTTGAATGTGAAAAATGGTGGAATATAAGTGCCTCCAGCGTTAAAACAATTTACAACTGTAGTTAAGGAACCGCGCTTTTCACTGGTAAATTTACCAATTTTTTAAATCCCTTTGGTGCAAGAATCCTGGAATTCTGTTGCACAGTACTAATCCTAGTTTCATATACATTGTTGATTGAATCTGATTTAAATTGGTGATTATAAATGTTTTCAAATTTTCAAAAAATATGTATATTTCTTCAGGGTTAAATACTATGATTCTATTTAATGAAGTAGCTTCTAGACTTTGAAATGATATATTAGGGTAGCCATAAAATTATAATACCAATCCATTCCTGCCACTCCTAAACCTTTATTGAAATTATGTTTTATGTCATTAGCTGTAGCAAAATTGAAAGCTATTTTACTTAGAGTAGGTATTGTTACCCCAAAGAAGGCTTTACACGATTTTAAAATGAACTTGACAGTTCGTTTTCTCAAGTTTCATTAAAAACTGACTTATTCCACACATTTGAATAGTAGTAATACAGCCTCTTTTCACTTGATCAAGAATTATAGCCCTGGGAATGCCGTACTTCTCTTCCGCCTGAAAACGAAAAGTTGTATTTTTATCCTTTATTTCTTGTACAGCTCTTTGTAAAGTTTCGATGATGTATGCTCTTTTTTTTCGAATATATTTTCGAGTCATCTGAAAACGTGCAGTAAATTGGTTTAGGTTTTGACAAATAATCGATTCAGGAGTGATTGCGGACGTCCGTATTTACCCCATGGAGCTTGTCCGCAATAAACCCAACGAGTTTAAAAAATAACAACGACAATTATTTGTTGGTTAACAAAATTTATCATCGGACGTTATTGTGTAATTTATTCTCCATTAACGAGGTAATCGATAGAAAATATCACTTTTTATTGTCACTTACTTCATAGACATAGCACTCAAAATAGTAAACACCAAAAATTAGATCAAAATTCACGAAAACGTTTGATTTTATTTATCTTGAAAATTTTGCGCAGCTTTCTTTCGTGAATGTTTGCTCAGCACGAAAGATGGCGGAAAGTAACACGTGATCGTGGCGGCCGGGCGCAGAAGTAAGGGATCGAGTAGATATCTGGTAGTCCGTATTTACCCCGCGTCCGCAATCACCCCATCTTCCCCTACCATTAGAGTACAAGTAGGTATAAATATTTTATGAACATATAATTAATAAAATAAACAATTAATAATATAAAAAAGGTTATATAGTACAGAAAGGGTTAGCGCCCATTGCTGGTGCGACAAGGTTAATCTTCACGCAATAGGGCCAATCCTCACCGTGTTCTTCAAAGTTGCTCATATTTAATTTGGTAAAAACTGTTAAATTGATTTAAATCGGACATACGTACACTGTTAAAAAATTATTTAATATAAAAAAATTGGGTAAATTGGGAAAGTAGAAATAACCACGATGGAAATCATTTCTTTTTAATAAGCATAATTTGATTTTAAAGAATTAGCGAAAATACACTATCAAAAGAGTTGCTTGCTAGTCTTGTGAGAAGGCTCTTGCTGGGCGTTCCTGTAGTCGGCGGTTGGAACAGATTTTCAGGAGACTAGCAAGTTAGTCCTATTTTCATAGAACAAGCATTTAACTCAGCCTGAAAAATATAAGAATACGTATTCCGTGTTCGCATTTTTGAATGATGCTGAAAATATACGATTTAATAATTCAAAAAAATAATTTAATCGTACATTTTTAAGTGATATAATCGACAGCAGAACTTTAAAGCCAAATGTATTAATCAATTAGAAAGATCTACAGAATGATCAAGAAAAAATATTTGGTTGCTACCGGGACCAAATATTTTTCTGTAGGTCATTTTTTTTTTTTTTTTAATAAAAAAATAGAGATGCTAACACGGAATTCATGTCACATCAGTATTCTTACTATTTTCAAAATAAGCTAAACGCTTGTGCTATGAAAATAGGACTAACTTGCTTGTCTGGAGTGAGATTCGAACCTGCGACCTTTGGATCACGAGGCGAGAGTCCTAACCACTTGTGGTTAAGACTCTCGACTAACCAAATTTATTAATCAATTGAGTAGCTTGTTGGTCTTGACTAACAAGCTACTCAATTGATTAATAAATTTGGTTTTAAAATTTACAGAACTTTGTCCTGAAATTGCAACTAATAAGAATGTGTTGTTGATAATAATATGACAGCAGAACTTGTTTGTTTTATGTTGCCGTGCGACTCTGTTTCAAGTTTTCATGCACATGGCCGGATTTAGGACTGACACATGTAGGAACCTATGCTTATATACATTGGAGGCGGCAAACAAATTTAATACAATAAAATCAGTGTCTCTTTTCAATCTGCTCCGCCTCTGTTCTGAACACTTTCATCTTACATGCAAATACGAATGAATATTAAAATACACAACCTCCTAAATATACTGTTCTTGGGATACCTGTTGCGCGTTTTGCTGTCCACTTTATGTGCCTCCACAGCCACATCTCAATTCTTTTTCTGTTCCTTGCCTTCAGAAATCACAAATCCACACTGCAGAGAAATATTGAGTATATCCGAGATCGCACCAGCCTGATTTTAGTTGTTTTAGGCATGTGATCTTTCCAAGTCTTATTTGCAGTTATCATACATACACCCGAGATAATCAAACTCCTTGACACTTTAAATGTCTGAAAGGATGTTCGTTAAGTAGATACGTTCGTGAGACGTATCTATCGAGACAAATAAATATACGTTTCTTGTTCATATATTCATATAATATATTCAAGAACACATTCATATTTGTGAAGTTGTAATTTTTCAGAACAAAGTTCTGTGAAATTTCTAAATCAAATTAATTAATCAATTAGAAAGACATGCAGAAAAATCTAATTCACGAAAAAATATTAGGTTACTACTGGGATTCGAACCCACGTCACCTCCTTTCCGGGGCCGGTGCTCTGACCACTAAGCTATAATAGCAACCCTCTATGTTTCCGTGAATATATCGACCTTATATGTAGTTCTCATTTTTATTAATTGATTAATTTTTATTTTTGTCCATAGAGCAATCCATCTTTTTTTGATACGGTAGTTGAAATTACTTTGCAATACCACCGCTAGATGGATGCCAGAATTAATTGAATAATTCATTTTATTTGGACATACATTTATACAACAGATATTTTATATATTCAAGAACACATTCATATTTGTGAAGTTGTAATTTTTCAGAACAAAGTTCTGTGAAATATTTAAATCAAATTAATTAATCAATTAGAAAGATATACAGAAAAATCTAATTCTTTAAAAAATATTAGGTTACTACTGGGATTCGAACCCACGTCACTTCCTTTCCGGGGCCGGTGCTCTGACCACTAAGCTATAGCAACCCTCTATGTTTCCGTGAATATATCGACCTTATATATAGTTCTTATTTTTAAATAAAAATTAATCAATTAATAAAAATAAGAACTACATATAAGGTCGATATATTCACGGAAACATAGAGGGTTGCTATAGCTTAGTGGTCAGAGCACCGGCCCCGGAAAGGAGGTGACCTGGGTTAGAATCCCAGTAGTCACCGAATATTTTTTCGTGAATTAGATTTTTCTGTATATCTTTCTAATTGATTAATTAATTTGATACGTTTCTTGTGTTTATTTCGTTTTTGCTGCAAACCTTATTATTAAAATCGTCCACTGTGAGACATTATTGGTGACATTCTGGCCTTCATACCAAAGAGGATGACGTGGCTTAATCAGATGATTACGAATGTCGTTCCAATCAGGACTAATTGGAAGATTCTATCAATTCTTGTGACACATTTCTGTACTCTTCCATGTATTGCACGTTTTCTTAGACTCGGTGGGAGCATCTTATTGAGCAGTGCGAGCCAAGGCAGTGAAGTGGACCTTATCTTTACACTGATCAATGTCATGGCTTAAATTTTGTTTATGAACCATGTCCAAGGACGAAATTTTCTTCGTTTCGCTAAAGAAGAATTTATGTTATATCATTATTTATTTTGGTGATCCTATCCTATGATATCCTATTTACTACTATGTTCAAATGTATTAGGTATGCTTTCATGTACGTATTTCATAGATCATTTTAATTTGTGTTGCAATATGTTCAGACATACATGAGGGGTATAAAAGCAAAGGTAGCAATATCCAAAAATTTGAAAAAAAAAGGTCGTAACCAGTACTTTCTTAATTATGTAGTAATCCTCTGTGACTGCATTTGGTTTTGAGTGCAATCATCGACGATTACTACATAATGAAGAAAGTACTGAATTTATAGATTTTATATCCCTTCCAAGATCTTTCTTTCTATAAATTTAAAGGCTATTCCTATAAACACACAGCGCATTATGTATAAATAAGTAATCTTCGATGACTGCATAATTTTTTTTTTGGATATTGCTTCCTTTGCTTTTATACCCCACACATATAGTGTAACATTTTATTTTTATGAAAAAAAAACTAGCTACAGCCGGTCAAAAAAATGGACTTCTTGTGTTCGATGATTTTTTTTGTTTAATGAGATTAAATTTTCTCAACAAAAAAAAAAATTACAAAATCAATCAAATTTGTAAAAAAAAAATACATTAACACACATTACAGTATAAACGAAGAAACCGTTTGCGTTATTCAAATGTGGGGTATAAAAGCAAAGGTAGCAATAGCAAAAAATTAAAAAATATATTTTTAGTGCAATCACCGAGAATTACTAATTTAAAATGTACTGAATTCTAGAATATATGTATCTACCCCTTCCAAAATCATGTTTCCTATAAATTTATAGGATGTGTTTCCTATAAAATCTTGAATTCAGTACATACTAAATTAGTAATCCTCGATGACTGCATTCGTTTTTTTTATATTGCATTTGCTTTTACGATGTATGAGTTCAAATTGCTGAAATAATACTTTTGCTCAAGTTTTTCATAAAATGACAAATAATAGTTATCTTTCACAATAACTAAAATTATCGCGAAATCGTAGTACAGACATTGTTACAGAGAGAATTATGTGTTTTAAATTTCATATTCCATTGTCAATGCATTATTCGTACCCTTGATAGTAGTTGTGGGTTTTGGTGGGTAACCACCCACACTTCAGCATGTGATGAGATTTGATGGCCATATTTTAATTGTCACTTATTAATTCTGTATCTACGTTCTATTTATAAAATATTTAACATATTTAAAACAGACTTCCCGAAAATCAAAATATACTCAATTAATAAAATATAAGCTTTAGCAAACATTTGGCTTACCTCCAAAGGTAGAATAGCAACTGAAAATTTACTTACTGTAATTGCATAACAATGTCTATAAATAAAAATATATACCTATATAAATAAATAAATTTATTAAGGAAAATAAAAAAATAATCTTAATCTTAAACAAAACTTTAACCCTTTTTACATTAAACAATTATTCTACACATATTTACATTTGGACTTATGACTCACTCAACTTACCACTAACACTGCACTTGATACTTTGTAGGTACATAATTACTACCTTATGAAAATAAATATTACTGACGAATTAAAAAAATAAATTATAATTGTATTCTATAACGCCACTCTGGGACAGGCGTAGCCTAGTAGAGTGGCATAATCCACAAATTTAACAACAACAAAAAAGTGTAATTTATCTTATATTTTTATTATTAAATTAGTATTAAGTACCTTTATTTGTAAACAAGGATTTTTTTGAAATAAATAAAAAAAATTATGAACTTATTATTGTTCTGTACAATATAAAATAACGCGCCGACCAAAAAGTCTCACTTTACTTATTCAGAAAAAATAAGCTAAACATGATTATAATAATGTTTGCGTTCGCTCGTGCTGGCGCACAAAGACATTTAAGTAGAATTGTTAAATTGAACTAAATATATAATTGACTCAACTTCAAAAAATGACGATGATTGCATCTTTAATTCATTTGAGAACGCGTGGTGTGATGAATGTAATTGGCTGAGCCGGTGTCAATGGCGAGCCGCTCAACCGTTTGGAATTTACGTAACGTATAAATGATGCAACGCGCGCAAGAAAAAAGATGATGTTAATTAGAAGATGATACTCTTTTACGGAAATGACCTTGGCATCCTTGGAATGCTGAATAAATATGCAAAATCATTTTTTTAAGCGACAGAACATTGTGATTAATCCATATCAGTGATGGCGAACGTTTTGAGCTCACCGTGTCAAAATTTTGGAAAATACCTAACTTACAGGCAAATGGAAACACTAAAACAATTAAAACTCTTATTTTTTACACGAATTAAATCGGAACACAGTTCTTAGATCTATTGTTACTAAAGTTTTCTAGAATATTCCACACACTGTTTCTTAATTCGCACTAATTATCTTTAATCACTAGTTCGAAGAATACTTTTTATTACGCTGTTTCTATTGTTTCGATCATTTTCTAGAACATTCCCTTCAATGTTCGCACGTAGAAAAATTTCTCGCCCGTGACAAAATGCGCATAAAATAAAGTTTGGTTTTAAGTTACAGATACACATGCTTATTAGTGGCATGCTCATAAATCAACCGGCGGTTGATTTGGAGCATGCCACTAAGCGGCATGATCAAATGCTCATTACTAGCAATGTGCGTACACACATAATAAGCAAGGCCTAAAGAAGGTCGATACTGCGCATGCTCATGTGCCATTAATAAGCGTGTGTATCGGTAGCTTTATGCACAATGTACTGATTGTCCTCCACTTGTGTGTGGACCACTGTTGCTTGTCGTTTGTAACAAATTCAGTGCGATTATTGACGATACTCGCAATGAATCGGTAGCTCATCTCATTAAAAAAAAAAGGAAATGGAATTGGCGAGGGTGTGGTGTTCTATCATCGCTGAAAAAGGTGTTATAGTAAGGTATGTTCAGCTCTGACAATCTCAAACTGATCTCTGGGTTCGTATCCTGATGAAAATCTTAATAGGTACATGTGCAAAGTACCGAGATTTATTTCAGGTATATCTCTGAGATGTTTCTCAACGTGTCTCGTTTCATGGACACGGGCCATTACGAGGGGAAACGGCTTAAAGTATTCTGTTAGTAAAAAAAATACGTTGTTTTTTACTCCACTGCACACAATGTTAATGGATCACACCCACACATAGACCAAAGAATTGTTGTCAATATAGGTGTGTGTCAACTTTCACGGTCGGTCGACATGTCTTCGCTTTACTTATTTATCTGCCGGGGTACCTGCATTCCAACCCACCTGCCTGTATATATATATTGTCAACGTATGGAGCGTGGGACACGTGCGGAATACAAAAATGTACTCAAACATCTCAGAGAGCCATGTTAAAGATGTTTCTTCTGTAAATAATGTACTTTGATAATAATCTGTCCGTGTTTAGAATAAATGTGTAGGATTAAAGAAATACCTATAAAAAGAATCAGCTTTCCAAATGTCCGCATTCCTAATCCTTTTGTGAACCGAAATATATTAATGTATTTAGATAGCTTAACCCGCCGCATACCGTGATGAAAAATATACAAACTTAGCCATGATGTCGACCCACGGTACTGTAAATATTTGTGAATTTTAAGTACCTATTTTGAATGAGAACAAAATTGTAAAAGTTTAAATTGCTTTAAAATATTTTTTGTTTTTTATTTACAAAGTAGAAGAAGACATATTTGAAATAAAACACAAATTACTTTGTTTTCACCACTATATTAGATTAAAAAATCTACATGTTTCGAGAACAATGTTCTCTTCGTCAGGATTATTGTGTACTAATGTTAGATTAAGATTAGTACACTAATCTTAGATTAAGATTAGTACACAATAATCCTGACGGAGAGAACATTGTTCTCGAAACATGTAGATTTTTTAATCTAATATAGTGGTGAAAACAAAGTAATTTGTGTTTTATTTTAATAATAATGTCACCACAAAGTTCAAGCCTTCATACAGAAGAAGAAAACATATTCTTCGAACAGTTAACATATTTGAAATTGATTATCTGAAAAATGCGATAAATTTACAATTAATAAATGCTCAATAAACATGTTTTTGTATTTTAGAAGTATTTTGTCAAAAGGATAACAATTTTAAAATATCTGCTGTGGCTATAAAATCAGTTTGATCATTTGTCTTAATTTCGTATATTGTATATTGGCTATTTTATTTAGGTATATATCTCTCATTTCCTCTAAATATTGAGTATTTAATGTGAAATACCGATAAATTTAATTTCATTCGAAACATTCATAATCAAACTGCTTTATTATTTTCTTTAACTAATGATTGAATTAGAAAAATATATTTTTAGTAGTATTCGCTATAAATGTTTATTTTTTTCACTAGTCAATTCTACGTGCAAATGTTTTTTTTTTGGATTAGTTAAAAATATTTTTTTTTATTTTTTTTTTTATTTTTTTTAAAAAAAAATAGAGATGTGAACACGGAAATTTCATGTTATTTTATTTTATTATTAACTTATGTGTAGCCACGAAAGGGTTAAAAGTTAATAGATAGAAGGTGTTTAAATGTGTCGGGTGCTCTCAATGAACTACTCAAAAATATCATATTTTCGATTTACAAAGGAAAAGTTTAGACACAACGAAGAAATTCAATACCATAAGATTCCAAAATATATAAAGAGAGGGTTCCGGAACTATTCATGAGGTTATGGTTAGATTTTTTATTAAAAAAGTACAGTATGTACCCAATCGCATTAATAAAATGCGTTTTTTTTTTAAATAGGCGCATATAAGGAATAATTTGACAGGAGCGGACAAAGGTACAATTAATAATTATATCAGTTCTTATATTAACAAGGATTTAGAAATTTTATATACGAATTACAGTTAGGTAAATAAGATATTCGAAGAAAGAAAAAACAGCGAATTAAATATTATTAAAAATAACATAATTATTTCTGCAAAAAATTACATTTTAAATTTGTTTTATTTTTACATAAGTTCCTAATTAGTTATTTACCCATTTAAAATTTATTTGAAATTTTTTGTTTATGATTATATTTCCAATATTAACTTTTAATATGGGTACTAATATATACTGAATTATCAAAAAATAGTGATTTAAATAAATTGTTTTCTTTTTATAAATATGTGGGGTATAAAAGCAAAGGCAGCAAAATTCAAAAAATAAAAAAATAAAATTTGATCGCAGCCACCGAGGATTACTAATTTAAAATGTACTGAATTCTATATTTTATGTATTTATCCCTTCCAAAATCATGTTTCCTATAAATTTATAGACTATGTTTCCTAGAATTAGGTATATTATAAATCAGTAGTCCTCGATGAGTGGATGAATTATTTTTGGATATTGCTGCCTTTACTTTTATACCCCACATACTTACAATGTATTTACATTGATTTTTTGATTATTGCAAAAATAAATCGTTATATTATTAGCCAGACGTGAGAAAACGAAGTTAGGTAGAAGCAGATAGAGATAAAATTAATACCTAATTATTTATTTATATTTGGGAAATTTGTAGGATACAGCGATATTTGACATTACAGTGTTATGTCTACGTATGTACAGCGTGACCCCCATAATCAAAGAGATAAAAACCTTTCTATTGGGGTCATCGAAATACCAATCGGTCTAAAATAAACATTTTTAGACCTTCACTGGAATGACCTGATAGCGAAATGTTAGCAAACAGATCGATACAGGCCGTGCACAGTGGATCAACTGACCCCTAAAGTTTTCCAAAATTGTATTTTAAACTAAGCGTTAACACGTATTCAACATGGATAGGGAAATTTTAAATAAAGAACAGAAAAGTTTTTTGACAGAAATCAGGCATTTCTTATCGGAATCCTTTGAAGATTTTGACCGTGAGTTAGGGCTGTGAGAATAGCGCCATATCGTGTAGCGTAGAGTCTTGGTACCGTTAGTAACGCACATTGTAATAAAGAGAATTATGCTTATTTTTTTACTTTTTATGTCTCATTATTTTATACCTTATTATTATTTGCGCCATCTGGCGGCGTTAGTGACGGACAGTACAAATTAGAGAATTAAGAATTAGAATTAAATTAAGCTCTTTTTTGTTGCAATTAAACGCCATCTGGTTGCTTTAGATGGTAGATTAGAATAATGATTGTTTTATATATATACTAATAGTGTTGTATATAGGTACACACTAAAATAAAAAGTATTTTTAAAATAGAATGAAAACCATCGATTTCTGTTACCAAAGTAGACTTTGTAACCGAAATCGTTATTTTTGTGTTTTTTCGGATTAAATAAACGAATTCCTAACCAAAAGTGTATTTTTAATAACTTCATTCTTAATGCATAACAATAGTTTAATAACTTAAATATCCAAAAAAAGAAAAAAAACATATAGAAAATTACTCATAAATAAAAGAAACGCATTATACGTCTAATAAACACGCATCATGCACTATAGTTTTGTAGTTCGCCGCTCTACATCGTTGTATTTTGTAACTTTTGTACATCAGATCATTGTACTTTGTAACTTCTTCAAACACAGGAAAATTATTTTGTTGTGACATTATAATTATAATTTATAGAAATAAGCTTTGAAATAAGCATAACATAATATATTTAACATAACATTTACAGTATACATTTGTATCCTGACGATGAGGCCATGGGCTCTGAAAGATGTTGATTTTTTCAATAAAAAAGTGGTGTAAACAAAGTTTATTTCTATAAATTATAATTGTATTTTGTTTTAATCTTTTGAAAAATCGTCTGAATCTCGTTTCAATTACAGATAGACAATTGGCCTTTAAAAAAGTACATTTTATGTGAAAAATCACTAATTTTGTACGAGTTTCGTGCGCGACCAACTTCAATTTCGCTTTCTAGTGGAAAAATCGACCATCTTAAAAAAGAACACTTCGATATTAGTATCATCGTGTGGTACAAAAAGATCTCGCAGTTTATTAAAATAAACATTTTCACCGCTATCAACGTGTTATTGTAATAAAAACTCCGCATTGGCACTATTCTATTTATGAAATAGATGATTAATTTTTTGACGCACGGCGTGGGTCTCGTGTCCATTGTGCGGCGTTTCTAAATGGCAGGTCACCGCCTAAAATACTCGCGTCTTTACCTCTTTTCTTCCAGACACGCTTTTAAATCGCGATGGAAGGAAGGAGTGGTCTTCGCCGTAAATTTCCGCGGCTTTCGGAGAATGTTTCAGAATAATAAATCAACGGCGGCAGCCACCAGAGCCAACGGTAATAATTGAAGTAGATTAAAAAAAATTGGAATAGATATTACGTATACTCTCTTAAATCCGTCAACAATAACGGATTTTTCATTTTTAATTTCAACTTAATATTAAGTACCTACATTAAGTAATTAATTATAGTTAGTCTAAACAAAAAAATTATTGGGTAATCAATCTAAAATGTTAACTTTTATGTGTACTATTTGAAATCATACTGATTAGGAAATCGGAATAATGTTTTCATTTTATTTAATAATTAGCTTACCCGCGCGGCTTCGCACGCGTAGATTTTTAGTACCTTTTAGTCATATTTTATCAATTTGTGTACCTTAACATATAGATATATGTCGTCGCGGAATTTTTTATAGACCATTTTGAGTTCTACAACTTCTCTATAGAAAGTATTTAAATACCTTGTAAAAAACGCATCTCTCGACCATTTTTTCGTCGACTTTATTTGTAAAATAGGTCACCACGAAAAGACCTTTTATTTTAACGGAATAATTAACCTATGTCTACCCTGAAGGTCCACTCTAAATATTGGTGAAAGAATTTTTGAAATCGCATGAGTAGTTTCGGAGATTACCTCCCACATCCAAACTTACAAACTTTACCTCTATATATTAGTATAGTTTAGTATATATGAGCTTAGCTATCATGTTTTTTTGAAAACGGAATGAGATCAGATATTGGATTCTATAGGTTGACCACAATCAAAAGACCATTCCCTAGCTTTATCCGATTTAAGCCTCAATATAATATTCCAAATAAATATATATTTTTTGGTTTAAAAAAGGTTACTTAATTACTATAACAACTTCTTTTGTGTTAATTTTTTGCATTGTAACAACACATATATTTTTTCGAACATTCTTTTGAATGCGGTCTAGCTTTAGTTACGGTTATTGATGGACATTCTAAATTAGTATTATTGGGGATACAACTGCTAACGTGATAAATCGATTTGGAAAAAAAAATCGTATTTCAAACGTGTAAATATATAATAAAACATTATTATTATTTTTAATAAACAATCATGGTTAATAAATATTGAGAATAGGCTTCTATAAGTTTGCTTAGGTTAACAAGCTTAATTAAACAATAAAAAAACTAGTTACTGTCGGGTTGATAGTTAATTATTGGAATTTTACCAATGGGCAACAAAAATATCGCCCAAATAGACACTCGTCTGGCTAAATACTTTTTCAACGAATAATACTTAACTTGGCTAGAAAAGTAATTAAATATTATATAAAACAATTCATGTTGAAAATAATTAAATATTTCATTGTCAAGCTTGTAGAGTCGAAAAGTTGTCGATATTATTTAGATTATTAAATTTGGAGACAAACAGTCAAATGAAGCTTAATAAATTTGTATAGAAATAACAACGGGTACACGGAGCACGCGTCACACCAATACCGGTTCACTACTTATACTCTTAATGAAATTTTTCAATAATATAACGAAAAGTTTAATGGATTTTCAATTAAAAATAAGGTCACTTTTAATTGTACAGGCATGACTAAAATGATGCCACTGCATCCATAATCTTTTAATAAAACAATAGAGTAGTTTAGGTAAATATTCTTTTCAGAATAACTAATAAAATTTAGCTTGATATCTTAAAAATATTATACGTTTATAAATTTGTTCACTCGATTAAATCCGCCCGTATTTATAGACAACTCAAAAATATTCAGGAACCTAGATTTTTTTAGAAACTTTTTTTTCACTGAATTATCAAATAATGCTTTAAAAAAGAGGATTAAAATAATGATAAATGAGTTCTTGATACATATATTACGCAGCAAGAAGATAATTAATTACGGACAATTTATATTCCTGTTTTTTTGCGCAGAAATATCAAATAAATTTTATTTTATAATAAATCGGTTACTATTTACATAAATATTTCATACAAACGTCTCTCAAGGTTCCTTTGGTTTCGTTACAGAATTTCAAAACATCGATAAAATCGTAAATTATTCTTATTATGCGCATGTATAATGTTATTAAATTGCAAAATTCAAGTACTTCACAGAGAATTGGGTATATTGTTAAGGATCTATGTCATGAGCAAAGATTGCATATGTTGCAATAAATTCAAACTCATTGGTTCAATGTCGAATATACAGGGTTATTTGTAAAACATTAATAACCTCGCAGGACTATATTCCTGCCTTGATTATGAGTCGAAAATGTTCAAGCTATTATGACCTAATATCAATAGTTAAGGAGATATGCGACATCAAAGTTTGCATTTTTTTTCAATATTTCTGACTTATTTTTTGTACAACGTTGGACTATCATTACAGTAACTTATATCGAAAATGAAAAATTCATTCCCTTTAATACAAATCAAATAAAAACCTTCGAATTCCAATTGGAAAACATTCCAAATGGAATTTTTTAGGGATTTTATCATTTTATTTAACTTGTATTGAAACGAATGAATTTTTCGTAATCGATATGAGTTACTGTAATGATATTTAGTCCAACGTTTTACAAAAAATAAGTCAGAAATATTGAAAAAAAAATGCAAACTTTGATGTCGCATATCTCCATAACTATTGATATTAGGTAATAATAGCTTGAACATTTTCGACTCGTAATCAAGGCAGGAATATAGTCCTGCGAGGTTATTAATGTTTTACTAATAACCCTGTGTATACCATTTTATACATACATTTTTATCCATTCTGTTTGGGTTCATCCACACACAAATTTTGGGTATCAACTTCGACAAAAATGTGATTCTGTGTGTAACTGGGTCAGTTTTTCATATAGCAAATGTTCATAGCCTGACGTCATCAACATGCACATTTTCGTTTTGTGGATGTTATTTATTACAGTAGGAATATTCTGAAGAATTCGAACGAAGTAATGAAAATTTTTCACTATGTTGAAAGAATTTTAATAAAGAAGTGAACCTCTAAGGGTGAATTGCTTAATTTTCAAAAGAAGAAGAAGAAGAAGTGAAGGTCTTTCAATCATTCGTAACTTATATTTGATTTTTCTTGATTACGAATGATTTATGACATAACGATCAAAATATTCCTGTTAATTTTAAAGTAAAATCAATAAAGTTATTACACTTCGAGGTTCTGTAATTAATATAACTAACTAACTTACCATCACGTCGTTTCTCCGCAGGTGTGGGCAGAGAGGAAAGAACTTTATATTGTTCTATCTTGACACACCACTTTTGCTTCGGCTACATTCATACATCTTCTCATACCAGTTCTACGGTTGTTGAGGCTTTAAACAGGGCCATCCTCAAATACTTGTAGTATCTGATCGTGCCAAGTCTTTCGCGGACGCCCTCTATTTCTGTTGCGAACATAATAATTTCGTTATATGCCCGTTCGTCCGTCTGTCTGTCTGTCTGTCCGCAGTTGTCCGTAATTTAGTTAGAATTTACGGCTAAAAACCAAAATTAAACGGCCGGAGATGGGGCTTGAACCCCGGGACAGCGAACCCGAACCGTTTACTCTACGCGTGTTGCTACCACCGCCTCTTCGTGGACCGCCACAAAGATAATACGCGAAGACGGATAAGATAGAAGCAAAGACGCGAACAAATGTCCCGTCATTTTTGATGGCGGTTACAGCTAGTGTTTAATATACCCGGGATATTGATGGAGTAAGCCGGATTCGATTAGAACTCGCCAAGTGGATAATATATTGAATGAATGAACGCACGACCCAGTGAATGGAGAACTACACGTGATTGGGTACAATAATATACACGCCCTACTGTACGCTTGTGCAGGTAGTAGGTATGTACTAAGAAATTTACGCGTTGCTAAACGCAGGTATAAGTCGCAAGTCATGACCAACCTAAGTGGGTATCATTATATAAGCTTTAGGGCTGGCAAATAAGTGTGATTTTGAAAATAGGATCATAATTTTCCTTTTAGGCTACGTGGGGATTTAAATGACTCGGTGTACTGGACAGCCTCTTCGAAAATATGTTGCTAAAAATATATTAAATGGCAATACGTAGTGTTGGAAAACTCACAGATAGAATAAATAAATTACATGTGCATTCGGGGGACCCCAGTCAGGAATGAAGTTCTTAACGCTTTTCCTTCAATTCCGAATGTAATTCCATATGGAGATCTAGAGTGTTCTCTCTGATCTCCATGCGACTCTCTCTCTCTCAAAGTCACATGGAGGGGGTATAACGTTTTTTCCTTACGTGACGATTTCTACCAGTCAACTTCTACTGTAAGCCGCGTTAAGGAATTTCATTCCAATAGGTTTGTCGGGTCAAACTTGATAACTTGATTAGTAGAATGAACTATTACTATAAACCAAGTTGATACAGCCGGCTCTAAGAAGTCACTAATTGCATTGATTTTAACGTGGTTCGAAGACCTATTCTATTTTACATTTTTCTTACATCTAAATGCAGGAAAAATAAACAAATTTCTCAATGTTCTGCAATGTACTGATTTTTGAGATTCACCGTCTGATTTTGTTTGTAATCCAAACTTAATTCCAGAACATTTTGTGTATTTATTGTATAATTCTATGCACCACCTAAGTATTTTGAACAATTTTATTCTGTTATATATTATGTTAACATATAAGTATATTCTATTAGCTAACATTTTCTTACTTTCAACAACTATCTAATGTTGTTTAAAGATTTAATCTTGTTGAAAATCTATTGTTTATTCGTAATGTGTATTAGTTAGATACATAAATAATACGAATTATTTAAGAAAATGAATTTAAAATGGTTATCGTAATATATTAACTTTGTTGGCTGTCTGTCCCGTAAGTCCGTAACATCCTGGAATTCAGGGCTCAAAAACTAAATTACACGGCTGAAGAGAAACTCGAACTTCGAACGCGCGGACGACAGCGCGGCCACTAGATGATATAGCCACCATAGTTTCTCTGTAGCCCTTCAAAAATATTCTATATATACTGGATATTGCAAAATACTGGATTAGCTAAGACGTGAACCATTCATATACGGTTCTCCCGTGATTTTTCCCGGATGTGCGGCTAGTGTATTAATTAATTAATAATTAGGAAAAATGTGATACCAAGTAATGTGGTATCGTTAGAATTTTGTATGTAGCGTGTTATATATATTTTTTGACGACTGTCAATATGATAAACTTCATATTTACTGCTTCCTTGAAATGTTTCCGGCAAAAAAGACGTAATGTGTTCGAAGTTTTTCACCATTTAGAACTAGTCATTAAAGATATAAAAATTTTTATATTTAGTGTTTTAAAATTGTTGTAATCGAGCATTTTCTACTAATAACGTTTCGAAATAGACCATCAAGAAATTAGACAGGACATAGATACTTATAATTTATTTGGAATGCTAGTGAAATCCCATTTGCCATCCCTGATACCGAATAGTGGATGATTGCTGCGCCGCAGAGAACGTTGGTTCTCAGAGAATAGAAAAAATCTCTCTTAAATATCTGGTTACTATTCAGGCTTAATTTCTCACCATATACTTATATGGAATATCGCTGAATGCTCAGAAAAAACTATTTTGAAAGGTGCAAACCAGATAATATTAATAAATAAGGTAACGATTGCCTATTAAGGTAATCGTTACGTTATTTTCAATAATCAGATTGACATATGTTGGCATAAGCATTGCATTTATTTTCTCTTTGCCATATGTTGAAAATTATTTATTGGATTGGAAAAGTACTTTTTTATTTCAATAGATATTATCATTTATTTTAAAACTAGTAAGTATGTTTACTTAGAGAGTATTTCGCCAGTGATGTGATAATTTTTCTTAATAAATTCCAAAAGATTATTCACAGAAACAAGAAAACGTCCTGTCCGTATACATTTTCATATTTTCTGGTCATTCATATGTTTTATTTATTTGTCCACATATACATCTTGACAGAGATACAGTTAGTTGATTAGAGAACGAAAAGTAAAAATATTGATAATACGGAGGTGAAATTGAGGTCAGTACAAAGATTTGATGCTAAGCTTCCTGATTCAGTTTTGTTCCTATTGTCAACTTACATAATGAGAACACTGCGCATGTATATCATAAATCGAAATCGATCTAATTAAATTCTGTGATAAATTTTGGTTATTATTTAATTTAATTTCAGGATCGAAAAATCGGCGTTCATTGGACAAAAGGCATTGAATAGAATGATATATACATAAATAACATTATAAGTGATTGTTGGATTGGCTTATATTATTAAAAAGGATTGGCTTATTAAAAAAAGTATGCGTTAGCTATATCACAATTTTTACAGGACCTCGTTTAATATACATTGATTTCTTTAGGGCCGTTTGTTTGGTCAGTGGTAATAGGAAAATAAGAAAAAATATTAATTTTTGCGAAAACGGGTTGTTTGATTGGTTGAAAACACAAAAAACAATTTTCCTTCACTTTTACTATTACCGGCTCTTAGTGTTATCAAATTCAAAGTCGTAATCATAAGGCCGCGAATGGCCACGACATGGAGTTCTGTGTAATCGGTAAATTTGTTCCAATTCATCTATCTAGCCCTAGATAGCTTAGAGAAGCAGCTCAAATCATATTTACTTCGCATCACTTTCATAATTACCTGATTTTACCCATACATAAAAATGTAACTGTACTATTTCATTAGCGATAGTTATGTGTGCAGTAATTACGTAGTTAAAAATAATAAGCCTTTCAAATCACAGTTACTAACAAGCAATCCAGTCTATAGTTAAAAGCATCCAATTACTTTAATTTGAGGTTATGTCAAAGGGATATGAAAATGACGTCATAAGAACTAGGTAATGAGTATATTTAACGTTGATGTCAGAATGGTCGGCACGTCTTACAAATCAATGTTTTACTTAGTCACTAACAGGAGCAAGTACCGCTATCTGAGCAGGGTTGCCAACCGCCCACATCAAGAGTTAACCATAGAAACTTATTATTTCATAATTTCGGATAGCTTTTCCAGCTGTTTGTCACACAAATCACGCGATGTCAAAGAGATGTGAAAATAATGACGAAAGAACTAAGTAATGAGAATATTTATCATTGACGTCAGAATTGGTGACACGTTTTAAAGTCAAAGTTTTACTTTGTCGCTAATAGGAGCATGCACCGTTATCTAGACAGAGTTGCCTAACCGCTGACGTCAAGAGTTAATTTAAAGAAATCCATAGAAACTATACTCTTAAATTAATTATTTATGGGAAATTATATGATTTTATTAACGTATGTTACGTAATACAGTAAAAACTCTTTAGTATGAATCCCGATAATTCGAGATTCGCCGTAATTCGAAACTTTTCAAACCCACAAGTCCCAAAATGTTAATTTCATAGTAGGTTAACCCCGATATTGAGAAAATCCCAGTAATTCGTAATTCGAAATAATTTTTAGCCCCTTGTGCCATAAATAAATACATTTCACTTCACAATAATACGAAATGTTTTTGAATTTTGACAAAAGTGAAAAAAGATTTTTTCGCAAGTAAGAACAACAGATATGTCTATATCGGGTACTTTAGTAGTAGAAATGTCTCGATTTTTATATTAGCATGATAAACGTTGCGTTTTCGAAATGATTTCTTGAAGTATGTAAAAATACAGACGTGTTTCACAAAATTAGTTACGATTGTTAATTAATCAAATAACTTTGTATTGACCACTTGGAGTATCTCTACGTCTGCCGGTTTCAATTGTCAATACAAAGTTATTTGATTAATTAACAATTATGTACAACCACAAAGTTAACGCTATAAACATCAAGAATGTTAGTTGATTTTTGGCGGTTTTCGCAATCGCATCGCGATTTTTTTTCTACCTTGAATTTCGAATTCGCGGGGTTCCACATAGTTCGAAATGTTTTTTGGGTCCCTTGATTTCGAATTAACGAGGTTCTACTGTATTATGTAAAAATATTGCATATAATCTTGTATTGTGAATAAGGTGTAGTATTAACGGTGCGGTGAAATGGAATATCTAGGGACAGCGCCTACGCGTACATAAAATAAACGTTTTATGAGCTTTATCTGATGACCCATCGCCTCTACAATATCTGTTATTTTGTAACTGGATAAGCCGGTACTAAAAAAAACGATTATTAGACTCAGAGTCATGTGTAAACATCAGATAGTAAGCGCTACGTGTGCATTTCGCTGGGAAGGAAGAAAGGAACGTAAAAATTTTTTTTTTTGAAATTTTCAAATTTCATTTGTTTTTTTGTATATGCAGGTACTAGATTTGTTTTATTTTTTTGATAAGTATTAAATAAAAAATATGTTCTTTACTTAACTGTTGTGATGTGAAGCGATTATTAAAATTTTCGAATATTTTTAGAATTAATTTTTAAAAAGTGTCAGAAGTAAGGTTAACGTTTATTGGCGCTGAATTAAATTATGTAGTCACCGTTGTAATACTTTTTGTTAACTTACACGGCTTTCAAAAATAAACAATTCACAGAAATAAGAAAGTAAAAAAAGTTGGTTAATAGAGTATATAATCGAACAAAATAGTGCAAAATAATGTAATTATTTAGTTGATAGCTATCGTCACATTTTTTCTATAATTATTATAATATTATTAGGGCATGATTAATTTTTTTTTATATAAAATTTAATTACATATAAAATTTGTTTAGATAAAAACCAACATTATTGGATGACATTTAATAAAATAAATAATATAAGAAATTTTTACACTAATCCCCATTCCATGACACCAGTAGGTTCGTCCTATTTTCATATCACAAGCGCTTAGGTTAGTTTGAAAATATGTAGCAAGAATTTTGAGGCGACACGAATTCCATGTTTTGCATCTCTATTTTTAGAAAATTTATATAAAAAAATATTTGAAAAGAGTGGATTAATTAACTTGAAATCATCTTCTCGTAAACAAATTAAAAAGGATGTGACCTTTTATGAGTCTCAGTCGAACATCGTATTTTCAATGGCAAAATAAATAAGAAACTCCTCGCGTTCTATCTTCCAATGTAAATCACGGCTTGAGTGGTGTTACCAGACTGATTAATTAAATTTTATACTACGTGTAGCAAGCAACACCATCTGTAAATAATTGAATATTGAACAGGTACTTACGCGGAAATCCGGGTCAATAATAAAGGAAGTGCAATTGATTTAAAAAAGTAATGGTTTAGTGTAAAAAATCACTGTATGCTAGAATATATAGCGTTTGTTGTATTTTAAATGCAGGGGTTCTCAAACATGCACCTTACACTGTATATACATATATAGCAAAATAAGCAATAATATATAACAGAGCTAGGCCACAATACTTAAGAGGTAGATTCTTACCTTTATGAGTTCAAATATTTGAGCATTAGTGTCCTAATGTAAAAAAGTTGTAGAGATAAGCGACTCCGAAGTAAAAGTTAAAAAAAATATTTCTGAATATTATTATGTAAAAGGTTGAACTATCACGGAGGTAACCTAT
Organism: Agrypnia vestita; assembly: GCA_016648135.1. Classification (NCBI taxonomy): domain Eukaryota; kingdom Metazoa; phylum Arthropoda; class Insecta; order Trichoptera; family Phryganeidae; genus Agrypnia; species Agrypnia vestita. The sequence goes on from JADDOH010012669.1 coordinate 72,904, forward strand.
ATCGAATATTAAAAAATGATTCACCCTTAACACATATCAAATAAAATTATTGAAACCTTGCAAACCTTGACGTCACAACAATGAGATATATACTTTGTTTAAGGAGTTAAACGTCACAAAATTTATAAAACTTGGAAGACTTCGGTGGTTGGGTTATGTGGGAAAAATGACAGCATCAAGCACCAAAGTCCCTGGTGAACTCAAGGCCGATAGGGCGAGGTAGCTTAGAAAGGCCAAAATTAAGTTGGAGCGACAACTTCCTCAAAGACATATCTGCCTTGGAATTCCTGAACTGGGGAGAGCTGGCGCAACGCCGAGATGAGTGGAGGAAGACTCTTGAGGAGGCCAAGACCCACCAGGGGTTGTAGAGCCAAGAGTGATGATGAAACCTTGCAAAAATATTCTGGTTTTAATTTACACAAGGTTATAATTATATAATTTGATTTGAATTAAGGAGAATGAATAATAGAAATTCGGTATACATCAGGTATTTCGATGATAGTTCAACGTTTAATAGATGACTAGTTGTAACCCGCCAAAAATGACGGTACTTTTACATATCGGTTCCCAAGGAATAAGTATTTATTTATTTATATTAAAAAATAAAGAAAACGGACGGGCGGACACCAACGAAATTATTATATTTTCTGGTTTGTGTCTTCTGGGGTATTATGCTGTGTTTTTAAGACCTTTCTGACCAACACTTCGGATGCCATTGCAGGGTCCATCATCAGTGCTGATGTGTGTTGATGATGGACCCTGCAATGGGATCCGAAACGTTGGCCAGAAAGGTCGTAAAAACTCGGCATAATACCCCAGAATACACAAACCAGAGGATTCTGAGTGGCCGTGAAAACCTAAGAACATTCGAAATTATTATAATTGAGATTATCTATTAAACGTTTAACTATCACTAAAATACTAAATACAATAAAAAATTATAATAATTCAGAAATGTTGGAAAAAAATGCAAACATTGAAGTCACCTATCTCTACAATTATTGATATTAGGACATTGTAGCTTAAACATTTTTGACTCATAATTTGGACAGGAATTAATAATTAATAATTAATTGCGAATTAGCTCTGTTAATGGTACGTACACTATTAACAAGGAAGTTTAATGGTATTTGTATGAAAAGAATAATAGTAATAATAATCATTCGTTTCATTTATGCGGCGCGTGAAAGTAATAAAATTAATAATTTTGAATGTATAGAAATTTGATCTCGGATATTAATTTGCTTAGAAATATTACTTTCCTCTACTCTCAATATTCCCGTTACAACCATCCTTCCACCTTACACCAGTGACATGAGCTCCTTTTGACAGTACCTGCCTAATAGTATTTTTTTTTAAATATAGATGCGAATACGGAATAAGTGTCGCATCTCTTCTTACTATTCTAAACTAAGCTGTGCTATGAAAATATGACTAATTTGCTGGTGTCATGGAACGAGGCTCGAACCACCGACCACCAGATCACTAGGCGTGTGTCACTACATCACCACTACACCAACAAGCTACTCTTAATTACTAATTAATTAGTTACTTGTACACTTTCACCCAATCTATGAATTTTGTTCGTTTGAATGTAGCCAATTTATTATTTCATATGTTTATGAGAGACACAAATACTCTCAAAAATCGAGTAGAAAAATATAAATAATAATTAAACTCAAGTAGAGATAATACAGGTACCTATAGATTATTTACCATCCAATTTAATGATCATGGTAGGCATGTAATTTTTTTTTTTGAAAATTTTAATCGCAACTTTGGATAATTAATAATATTAAGTAATATATTTAATACCCTGTAAAAAAATATAAACATGCAAAATAGAAATGGTGCAGATTGATTTTTACATTACTCAAGGCACTGTTTGTAGATTTTTAGTCGGCCACTGATGAATTTGTTGCAACTTCTGTGTGCAGTTTTCTGGGATATTCTGCCGTCTATATCTCATCTCTCTGGCCCATTGCAGGGCTGCTGTGATGAGTGTGTGCTGATGTAAAGATGTGAACGTAAAAATCAACATGTACTATTTCTTTCATCAGAGTGATTGAATATTCCGAAGCATAATTTGGGAATCCCTGCAACAGCGCTGCAATGAAGCTGACTTAGTTGTTGAGGTGACTGTTTTTAATCGCTAAACGGACAAGTCGAAGGCCCTACATGTCCATTTCAACTTTACAATCGGCCGATAGCAACGGTCCACACGTGTGGGCAGGTAGACCCGGAACCTATCCGTATTAACCTGCTCGCTGCCGGCACGAGCATCGCACCATTCTCGCGCGCCTCACAGCTGAACTGTCACAAACAACGGTCTCTCATATTTAATTGCTAAAGTATCACTTGCGTAAACACACTTCAAGGGGAAATTATTTATTTATTTATTTATTTACGGGAAACTAACACCGTAAAGACCACATGCATAGAATCCAATCCACAGAATTAAGAGCAATCCGAAATCCATTGTTGAGACGATATTACACACACGAAAAGTCACTGTTTGATGTGCTTTTTATGCTGGTGGAATCATTGCTCCACATAAGGGTTTCTCTATTACCGGACTTTATTTCTCTATTACCAGAATTTATTTTAACCGGGATACCGGGTCTAGTGACATGTTGATAATTTTTTGTAAATAAAAAATATTATGGTTGTTTTATTTTGAACATTGTTAATTTTATTGCAATTAAATTTTTCTTATAAATTAAACATGTATTGACAAATAGTACTATTTCTTAATAAAAAACAGATAAAATAAATTTTTAATATTAAAAAAAAACATTAAATTTTATTTTATTTTAATGAGATATATATTACATATTTAAATAAAATTAAATAAACACATCAAAACAATGAAAAAAAAACAAAATATTTAAATTTACATTTTAATAGCCTGATTCTCGATTATTTTGAACATATATTTCCAGCAAATGAAAGACCTCTCTTTCAACTGATGTAGGTTTTATGGTCACCAGGGAAGCGAACAATTTTTGTAAATTAATTGTTCACTCCCCTGTACATTCATAAGCCTTTATGTCTATTTTAAAACTAAAAATAATTAGTTTAACCCATTCGAAAAGTATGTTTTTTTAATTTTATTTTGACCTGAACAATCTGGACATTTCTTTTTAACTGCGTTCGTAAGACAAAAAATTTGGACGAAATTATTTTATTTACACTCTTTCAAAATTATTACGAGACTCGGGACACGACATAAGCAATCCCGGGATTCGATACATTGAAAATTCTATGTATTCCCGGGAATCCATTTCCGGGTGGATCCGTGGATGGTGGATAATGTAGGCCGGTAAGTTAGTCAATGAAGAGCGCTATGGACCCATGATTACCGACTTTTCAATCCGAAATTTTGTGTGTGGAATTAATGTGGAAGAGCTTTGGTTTCAATAAGACGTCGCAATATGCCACACAGCGCGCGCCACAATCAATTTGTTTCGAAGGAAACATTCGATGAGCGCATAACTTTGCGTAATGGACCTGTGGATTGGCCTCCGAGATCGTGTGATTTAACAACACGGATTTATTTCTGTGAAATCGCTAGTTTACGCCAATAAACCGGAGATGACGGATGACTTAGAAGCTAACATTTGCCGTGTTATTGCTAATATACGGTCCCAGCTGCTCGAAAAAATGGTCGAAAATCGGACTTCCAGATTGCGCTTTATTCGAGCCAGCCGCGGTGCCCAGGTCAGAAATCATATTGGCGTAAAATTACTTTTTCAGTAAAGCCAATAACATGGCAATTATCACAAATTTTAAGTGTTTTATTTCACTTTAAAGTTCAATAACTCAAAAAAACCCACTTATTGTATATGAATGGATCCGCAAATGGATGCATGATATCTATCAATTTTTTTTCAATATTTATTTTCTTTGTTTATTACAGATATAAATACTTATATTCATATATGTCAAACTGCACAGCAGTTTTACGGAATGATTGGCCTTAATATCGTTTAACAAATTATTTTTTCAACATTATTTTTAAGTATTATTTTTTTATTTTAATGTTAAAGAATACTTGTTTGTTGATTATTAGTTATTATAGCTTCAATATGTATTCTTTCACTTTGGACTTTTTCGAAGCCTATGGAATTTATCTGTCTTGCAACATATTTAGTTTATTAAATAAAGAATTGTATTAATAATTTAATAAAAAATAAACGTTAATTAAATAAAAAAATAGTTTATTAAAAGGGGGCCCTCGTAGCCCAGTGGGTATGACACTGGCTTCTCACACCGTGGGTTCCGGGTTCGATTCCTGGTGAGGTCCCAATTAATCTACGTGATTTATTCAAGCCTGGGTGTTTTGTGATGTGTTTTTTTTAATTGGGCCTCTTGGCCTGTAGAAGCGTAAATAAAATAAAAATAAAAATAAAAAAAAGATTCGTGGCACAACAAAGACCCCTTTCTTTCACCATACACGTTGTTTGTGGTTGGTATCCTCATTGTTCGACCTGACGATCGGGTTGTATAGTTGTGCTGCGAGTCAGTATGCGTATATTAGCATTATTTATCATTTCTTCTAGAATTATATTATATTTTACTTTTTGGTCGATTGGTAGTAGTACCTTGAATAATTTATTACAATCATTCTTGTACATACATTTAGTTCTATTATCTACTGTAACTTTGAGGAATCTTTATTGTAACTGTTTGATTTTATCAGTGTATGTTTTATAGGTAAGACCATAACTGCTCACTCCATAACTGATAACCGAGTCGACCCTCGCGAAGCAAAGAGAATCTCAATCAGGCTCACATTAAGAAGCCATCAGAAATGCTACAGATCGAAACAGATTCGATCTATAGCATTTCTGATGGCTGATAGAAACTCAGCGAGTACGGATATCTGCTAAAATATTGTAATGAAATTATTTTAAATAATTGAATAAAATAGATAATTCACGTCTACGATAAAACAGACAATTGATTTAATTGTTGCCATCAGACTTTCTAGAAAGCAAATCTATTGAGGCTGCGAACGACTTTAATGGAACTGTCAACGGATACCTATCTAAAGATGTCCATACACGAACGTGTTAAAACTCAATCCGTTCCCCTCCCCACGCCGCATACCAGAGCGTATTAGTAAGTTGACCGATCTGTGTATAGAAGTGTCACGAACTGTTGACCATAAAACTGTGTAACTTCACGTCTCGCACTTGCCCGGAAACGTGGTTCCGCATGTGACGATAAGTCACGGAAACAGCGAGAACCAACCGTTTAAATACAATTAAATGAAATAAAGGTGGACAAAGACGCATCAGTAATGAAATGATAGGCATATTAAATAATATAGAGAGTCTTCTGTGTGTAGTTTCTTGGGATATTCTGCAGTGTATATATAACGCCTCTGGCCGACGTTTCGGATCCCATTGCAGGGTCCATCATAATGTGTAGGAACGTACTATGTATACCGAAAAATTATTTCGTTAGCTAACAATTGGCTACCAAAAAGACTACAATTTAAATATAGATTTTCAAAATTAAATTGGCGGTAAACCCAATGATGTATCAATATAGTACATTGATCCTTTAGCTGTATAATTAATCTTTAATTGATTATTGTTGATCTACATATATTATAATTTATGGTAAACAACGATAACGTTAGCATAATTGTATAAGAATTTCCATTTAAAAAGACTGGTATATGTTTATTAAATAAAATATTGGTAGACCTCTTTCTGTTTAAGAAATGCAACCGAAATATTCTATCGCATTCTGAAATTTATTATATTTATATTTCTGTATCTTGACAGAAAGCTCTAAAACTCAAAAAAACGTTAAGTTATTCACAAATTGTGGATAAGTTTTAGAGCTTCTGATTTATTGAATTCAACAATTTCAAACACGCAAACTTAAAACGTCAAAATTAATGGCATTGCAATTTTATACAGTAACGATCAAGATACAGAAATAGGAAATAGCAATATTGCTAATTTCAGTATATGGCCGATTCTCTGCAAGCCGTGCGTACGACGCACATTATTTCGTTGTGTTGGTCTACGCCCTAACATTTGTCTATATTGTAAACACTAACACAACGAAATAATGGGCTCGTACGCACGGCTTACACATACTGATTCGATTGCATTTTTTAAATGGAAAGTGGTTTACTTACGGTACGAGCACCTTTAAATTAATTCATATTTACAATGTCATGAACCTGTATGTATAATATGCTTTACGTAATATTATCCTAGTAACAAATCATAACATAAATATAATAAATTACTTGGCGACATATATTCATTATAATATAAATAGTTTAAATTACGTGTACCAGTGTAACAAATGTTTATGTTTCTCAATAGGTTTTGATTTGATGAAACCGTGGGTATATGATGGAGTCGTTGAAGTGAGCGAAAACTAAATACCACAAAATGAGGTCCAAGAATTTCTTTAACAACTGCTTCCTTTTTTAGTTATGGTTTTTGTTTTTAGTTTGTGGAAATCCGTGTTTATTTTTGAATGAAATTTAAAATAAATTAAACTTTAATAAATATTATTATTATGTTCTGTGAGTTTGAGGAAAGCGTTATTTTCAATATGACAGCTGTTTCGGCTTACTAGACCATTATTAAACAGTATTAAAATTTATTTTATTGTCATGAGCAATCGTCATAGTGATTTAACAATGTTACACACTCTTTTACGTTGAAAACATCATAATTTCAATGATGACTGAGAAAAAACATGCAATGCATGTGCAAATAGACTTTATTAAAAGATGTAGGTACTACTTAATTGCTGTATGATGTTGGTCAGACAAGTCAAGGCAGGGGTTCGAACCTTGTCGCGGGAGATCATCATGTTAGTCCTATTTTTATGAAAATAGGACTAACATGATGATATACCGGGAAAAGTAAAGTTTAGTTTGGAAATACGAAGGGGATTGATGTGATCTCTATTTAAAACAACTAATAATTAATTAAGGATAAATTATAGAATTCTCACAGGGAAAAAGCTATTTATATATGAGAAAAGTGGACGGAAGTCTCTTATACGACGGCTTAGAGCTTACAACCTGTATGAGCTGACACCTGATACGATGGAATTGGTGAAAGTTGCATTGTGTAGAGTAGATCACTTAAGCCAGCTCACATAGGTTGTAAGCCCTGAGCCATCGTATAAGAAACTTATATCCGCTTTTATCGTATATAAAAACTTTTGTCCCTGCAAGAATTCTATAATTTATGATTAATTAATTAATCATCCCTCTGGGGACCAAATCAAGTAATTGTGTTCTTAGAAAATACTTTCATATAAAAATATTGTTAAAAAATAACTGTTATTTTATTTTGGTCTAGCGGTTATGACTCTCGCCTCGTGACCCAGTGGTCGGTGGTTCAATCCCCGTTCCAGGACACCAGCAAGTTAGTCCTATTTTCAGAGCACAGGCTTTTAGTTTAATAATATCAATATAATGCGATAGGTCTATTGTGCTCGCTTGTGTAGTGGTCATGATGCTCGCCTAGTGATTTGGTGTTCGGTGGTTCGAGCCCCATGCCAGGATGCCAGAAAGTTAATCCTATTTTAATAGCACAAGCGTTTAACTTTGTTTGAAAATAGTAAGAATTTTGATGCCACGCATATTCCGTGTTCGCATCTCTGTTAAAAAATATGCTTGAAAATAATTAATTGTGTAATATTTAAAATCAGTGCTTCAATGTTTTTCTATATTTTTTATCAAATAGTATTATTTCTTATCCTCACAGAATAAAATACTATATTAAGAGATATATTTCGTTTTTGAGATGCCACTCATAGTGATACTAAACATCCATACAACTTTTATAATATGTAAAAAATCGAAAAAAGGTTTAGATTAAAAAATATCTGAACCTATATATATTTTTTCCACTTTAAATAAGTAATAATTATATTTGAATTACGTAATTAGATCAGAATTGTGAGGAATTTTTTATTTATTTCATCTTACCAAGCGATTGTGTCTCCCTGTTGGATGACCGAATAAAATAAAATAAAATACTTAGATCAGAAAGCAAGCAGAAGTCAGAAGTCTTCCCTAACGACATGTACCTAAATGAGTTTTAAAAATAATCTGTTACGCAATGATGAATCTGATGTTAAATAAAAAAATACAAGAATTTACCTAGTAATTTTGTTATCAATAATATTAACGACAAACTCAAGAGAACTCGGGCGTTTTTATTATACATCAAATATGTACACTGACTTAAAAGTAGAAACAACAATGCAAATTTCTGCAAGAAGGCAAACATAAGTGTCACGTGGGTTTCACAAAGAAAATGTTGATAAGGAAAATATTCACGTTCAATATCAGTTGTGTTTTCAAGTCTGTTTAAATGAATTTATAGCGGGCCACGTTTAAATAATGATACACAATCAGAATACAGAAAATAAAATACGTTAGATATAAATGACTTTTATTTCTTATTTATTTATAAATAAAAAATGAAGACAAAAACACATCGTAAAAAATGTAAAAAATAAAATTTGAAAACGGAAAAAAAACACTCGATTTTCGTGTTTTGTAAATTGCTTATAAATATTAACAGAACAACAGAAATGAGACCGGCGAAATATGTACATGAAACCAGACTGTATCAAGAAATTTATATTAGTTCATGTCTTTATATTTTTAAAGATATAATATAGATGTCTCATAGAGACGAAATAATATTTTTTATGGGAAAGTAGGTATGCAAGTCTTTGGGTATTTATAGGGCTTAAGACCTACCGTACGGCTGGCTTAAGTGTTCACTTTACATAATGTGAAGTTCACCATTACCACCCATAATAGAATACCACGTATATCAAATTTTTGGTATTTTTGTATATATGTACCTTTAAATTTTACAATCCGTTTCATATGTATTTTCTAATTATCCTTAGCGCGACCGGCATCCAAAACTTTTTCATTCCCCTTAATTAACTACAGACGTCACTAATTAGATATTTATTTTCGATTGGTATTTTTTGAAACAATATATTTTATATGTGAAATGAGAGTCTTCCGAAATATTAGCATTACACTAGAATACGCCTGAAATATATTTTCAATTTTTTTTCCTGTGAAAGTTCTGAAAAATTTGGACAAACTTAAAATATTCTATACATTTTGGTGGTTCGTGATAATGTCATATTATTATTTCCAAGTGCTGGAACTGTCGATCATTTTGTTTATGGGTACAGTAGCCGGCAAACATCTTGAAATTTTACGGCGTAGTGAGGGGAAGTTTGCGCATGTACCTTTTCACCAACGAGACCCAAATTTTGTCTTCTGCGCATTCCCCCACTACGCCAAAGAATTTCAAGAAGTTTGCCGGCAACTGTAACTAGCCAATACACGCTGATTTGCACCGAAATTTTGAAAACCATAAAATTTCTCGAAGCTTCTAGAAACTCCTTCACGAATCTTTTTCTTTTGACTCCCCGCTCGAATGGAATCTTCGCGTGTTTTGGCGGTCAAAACATCTAAATATATGTGGCGGCAGTCAGCAGATGGCACTGGGCGGCACCGTCGGCGGTGGGCGGCTGGGACATTACACATCGTCATATTAATAGACCCAGTCCACAAACAAAACAGATTCTGTAATATCTTCGGTCCCGAATGTGGGTTACGGCAGTGTCAAGAGCCCACCGTCCGTTCCTTGGCAAGAAACTAACAATTAACTAGATTCCAACAATACCGTATGCAACACCGACACAAACTAGACAACGCGAGGTACACTTCATCTGTCAATGAGAGATTATGTACTAAATTTAAAATTAACTCAAAAATTAACTCGCGTAGAGATAACATAGTTTATGTTTTTTATCCAATTTAATGATCATCATGAATAATCTCTACAATATTGAATATGAGCAAAATGCACCACTTTTTCTCATACATTTTGTTTCACATTTTTGTATAGAAAGGTAAAATTATTATATTAAAATATATTCATTAGGTTTCACATACTTTTTATACATATAGGCATCTTAGGTATCTTCAGAATGACACTAACTATATTATTAAATCAATTTATAAATTACCAAACCAACGCAATTTTAGAAATTAAGAAAATTTGTCCACTTTGTGGGCTTTCTTTGATTGATTGGACTGTAAAATTTATTAAAATTCAATAAATTATTAAAGTAAAAATAATCATTTATAAATAAATATCATAGTGAATGAATTTTTAATCTTTGATATTCGAAGTCACTTTAAAGAAATATAAAAAAATGCAAACATTGAAGTAGCTTACCTTAATAACTACCTACTGATGTAAGGAAATTGTTGCATGAACAGTTTCGACTGATAATTTGGACATTAATCGACCTATAAAAGTAATTGTGGACTAGTACTATATAAAAACCTTGTACTATAATATATACAATCCATTGTACGATCAGGTGCAACCGATAACATTAACAGCTGTGATTACAACCGATTACAACGACAATAGAGGATGCGCATGATCATGGAATATGGTGCGATATTGCATGGTGAAGTACTTCCGACTTCCGACTACCAATCAAGTTGCTCAAACGCTTACGTGTTCAGCGTGATCAAACAAAGTAATCGTGCAAGGAAATTAATGAGTAAAAGGTTCAGAAAAGTTGCAATTTGGTACGCGACATTTGAAAATACGACTAGATTCTTCTTCTTATTAAAATTAGGCAATCCGCCCCTAAAGAGCGATTTGTGCTATTTTACAAATTATACATTAGGGTGTATTTAACTATATATTTATGTCATTTTCCAATAAACTTTTTGATAGTTAAAATTAAGCCATGATCAGCTCACTGTAGAGGGAATTGGAGTTCCGTGATGGGCAGGCAAAAAATATATGATCAACGGTCTCCTCTTCCAAACCACACTCACACATCAGACTGTCCACAATGTTCAGTCTGAACAAATGAGCAGCTACTAGACAATAGCCAAATATCATTCTAGAGATTACGGATATAGTTGTTATGGATTTTTTTTACTACTAAACCGGAGTTTGCTAGGAATATTTGTCTGTATATTTTTTAAACGCTTTCTGTTGTTTTTACTTGCATCATTCCATAATTATAAACAGATGTTTTTAGCACACTTTTTAACACTATTCAGCCTATCATTCATTAGGCAGTAGAAACGCTGTGGAGAAATACCCGAAATTGTGTCATCTTTTGCTAATTTATCCGTGATGTGTATATATTCGTGATGTGTGTGGCCGTCCGCTTGGCGGCGCTGGTGGTCGTGTTGAACATTGAAAGTTGGATGGCTAACCCATAGGTGTCGCCTAAGGTCCATCTCAACTAAAGCAATCGTATGCACGATCCAAGATAGTACTGTCTCAAGCCGAATTGCTTTAAGTTCTCAAGTCGGGCGACAGATTAAGGCGTGAATGCCCCTTTATGAGAGCTTTTAAGAAGTGAAATTGCTGAAAAAAAAAAATGGATGAAATAAAACTCTATTTACTCAGCTTAACAGGGTTATTTATAAAACATTAATAACCTGGCAGGACTATACCTTGATTATGAGTAGAAAATGTTAAAGCTATCATGACCTAATATCAATAGTTATGGAGATATGTGACATCAAAGTTTGCATTTTTTTTCAATATCTCTGACTTCTTTTTTGTAAAACGTTGGACTATCATTATTGTATTTTATATCGATTGCGAAAAATTCATCCGCTGCAATACAAGTTAAATAAAATGATAAAAAACCCTGAAAAATTTCCAATTGGAATTCGAAGGTTTTTATTATTTTATTTTACTTGTATTAAAGGAAATGAATTTTTCATATAAGATATAACTTACTGCAATGATAGTCCAACGTTTTACAAAAAATAAGTCACAAATATTGGAAAAAAATGCAAATGCAAAAACGCATATCTCCATGACTATCGATATACGGTCATAATAGCTTGAATATTTTCGACTCATAATGAAGGCAGGAAAATAGGAATGAAGAAATACCACTTTTTTTTTAAAGAATATCTAAAATAATGATTTTTTTTTGTATATATTAAGAGTAATTCAACATTTTAAATTTCCGCCAAAACACGTTATTTCACTAGTACGAGTACGTGCGTCACAATTGTATGGGAATTAATTAAATTAGGGAATGAATTTTTCATATTAGATGTAAGTTACTGTAATGGTAGTCCAACGTTTTGCAAAAAATAAGTCAGAAATATTGAAAAAAAAAATGCCAACTTTGATGTCGCATATCTTCTCAACTATTGATATTAAGGTCATGGTTGCTTTAAAATTTTCGACTCAGAATCCACTTGTAACGTATTGTGGACTAGCTCTGTAACACCTTGTTTTTATAGGCTATATTTCCTCTAAAATATCGAATTTAATGTATTATAAATTAGTAATCTTCGATGACTGCATTTATTTGGTTCCTTCTGACTTTGCTCTTATACCCCTCATATAAAAGGTTGAATTCAGTGGCTAGATTCGATCGGAGTTAGCCGATTTAGCATTTCTGGACTCGACCCATATAATTTATTTTGGAAAGCTCGTGCAGCGTACAAATCGGTCCGGATTAAAATACGCAAACATGTCGGTTCAAATAAACACTGATCCGTTGTTGGCCTTGTATCGGTAAAGTATTGTTTCTTTGTTATATTAGGTTAAATATTTATCTTTAACAAACATCCCGTGTTACCGATGTTATATGTGCACGACATAATCATGAGACTGAAGTGCCACACACTTTGTTCTATCATGAATGATCATCTTCCACATTCAATCTACTTACGTATACGATGCTACATGTTCCCTGTAATCCCAATAATAATAATTTCATCGTCTGTTTGTCTGTCCGTAACTTAATGAAACGGCCGTAAATTCTTTAATGAAAACTTTACTTTAATTTTCTTAATTTATTATTTATTTATTATTATTTTTTTACAAATAAATGATAGCTCTAAAACCATAGAAAAGAGCAGTAAAATATTGCGACACTTACGGACGAATAAATAAGTTTTATAATATGAGCGTAGGTAAAATTTACTAACGAACGCCCATCCGTTATTAATTGTTGTTATACTAACGGATATTTAGTCTTTTGATTAAAAGAGCGGCCCTTACTGAAACAATGATAAAGTGACTTGAAGAGTTTGAGATGTAGATCTACACTACGCTAGATGGCGCTTTTCTCACAGCCTCAACTCGCGACCGAAATATATAGAAAAAGTACCTCGTGTTTGTAGTTAGTAATAATTACCAATCTCACGAAATAATTACCAATCCCAGCTTTCCATGTTAATAAAGTGGATTCATGAAATTGGATTAATCTTTTGTTTGCCATATTTTTTGTTCCTCTCACATCCCATACGCCATTTCTTCTTCATTCACGGTGGATAACATCGGTGTATAGGGGAGGGTTATTACATCGCAAGGCCGGATGTATTTATTATACATATATCAGCTGGCACATACTAAATTATTATACACATATTGATAAGCTGTCGTCTTCAATGGCACGATGCCCATAGAACGGCTGTATGTTTATTCATTTTCGCTGCTTACCCCGACCTTAAATGCCATAAGGTAGAACAATCGAAGCCGCACGAAATAACGCATGTTTTATGCGCATAAATAACCATTTCCCATAAAAGGAACACTGCGTTGCTGATGGGAAAAGACCTGGCCGATTCAATTACGTATTACCCAGCGGCGCACGGCTTAACAATGAGCTTTTGAATGTCGGAGATGGGATGATATTCAAATTTAAATTCCAGTGATCCGCGTTGCTGGGAATTGAGTCGACCTTGCCAATTAACGGGATCTATCTGAATTACACGCGCGGATAGACGAGTTTTTGTCGGTGCGATCTCGCCTAGAAGAACCTAGATTAGATTTCTACAAAATTTGTACAGTCGTCCAAATACATGGCTGTACGCTTTTCAGTTACTGTTTTTTTTACTGTCGATGCGAGGGGAGAGAACATTGTTTTTGCGCACATTTATTTAGCTTCAATATCTGTTTGTTTATCTTCAAATTGAATAATCGAAATATTAACAAGTTTTCGACTGACTAGAGCTCTGACACTTTCAGCATCTGTGCATCTCTTGCGATAATGCTTAATTCAATTGCTTCCAAAACGATTTGTTAGGTATTTCGAGAAATAAAATTAATTATAAAATTTCATATACAGAAAAGAAAAATCGGTTACAAACTTATGTACCTATCCTGCAATTTTTTTTTTTGCTTGTTGAATATTTTAAACATAATGTCTTCTTCTTATTTTTTTTATTTTATTTTATTTTCATTTATTGGTTTTTTTACAGCCATATAATTAATCAATCTTGAAAAAAAACAATAATTGATGTACAGAGTTTTGGGCCAATTACAAGAAAACACATATATACAATCGATAAAAAATAAGAAAAAACTTAGGAAGAGAGAATGAACACTTCTTCTCACTGTCATGACACACCACCCTCGCCTCATCCAGATTCATACATCTTCGCATGCAAGCTCGACGATTGTCGAGGCTCCTAACATGACCATCCTCCAGTACCTGGTCACGCCACGTCTTCCGTGGCCACCCTTCCTTTTTGGCCGTCAACACTTGTGTTAGGTTTATATCTTTCTTACCATTTTTTTCTCATTCATTCTCTCAACATGGCCAAACCAAGTGAGCGACCCTTTTTTAATTCTATTCACTATTCTAAGATAGGCTCTACTTCATTCTTAATTTGTTGACTTTTAGTTAACCGCGACAGACCTGGCATGATCAAGTACTACAATTATTGGAGGATGGCCCTGTTAAAAGCCTCAACAACCGTAGAGCTTGCATGAGAAGTTGTATGAATGTAGCTGAAGCAATGTGGTGTGCCTAGATAGAAGAATACGGCGTTCTATTCTCTCTGCCTACCCCCGCGAAAAAAGGCGTGATGGTTAGTTTTGCAGCAAAAAATTACCGGACTCCAACAAATAACAACGATTGTTGATTTTTTTAATAAATTTTTTTTAACTATTAGGAGCATGTCCCGTCAAATAGCTTCTATTTAATAATTACTAGTGGATGTCCCGAAATTGCTTTTTTTTTTGGTTGGAAGTTCTTTAGTTATTACTAAAGAACTTTTACTATTACTGCGTTTAAAGTACTCAATGGTGCTACGTAATTATTATATTTTACATTTAAATATAGTATATCTTTTATGATTACAAAGATTTTTAACATAAACTGTGATTGTTGAATGCTGAAATTGTTTGGCAGTTTCGTGCCTCTAAACCGGGTAGTCGCGCCACAGATCTTAGGCTATACTACTCGTTCACCCGTGAAAAATCACGGGAAATAATAATATTTAATTGATAACCCTTGCGTAACCGCGCAACATGAGTCCCGCGCCGATTGCTTGTCATACTCTAATTATCTAAAGTTTTCATTCCAGCAAGTTACGGACAGATAACAAAATTATTACAATTAGATATTTTGATACGTTATGTAATCATATTAATTATATAAATAGGTACGAAACTTTTCCTGGTGGGGAAGCGTGAATCATATTTTAAAAATATTTTTACGAAGGTTAAATATATTTTTAATTCGTAATATTATAAGAATTGAATTAAGATTTTTCAACATACGTCATAAGATTTTCCCATAATCAAGCTTAATATTTACAGTAAGGTTTCTGAGAATGAATGGAGGATCGTCAAGGTTTTTTGAGAGGTTTAAGAATAGCTTAAGATGTTTTTAAATTTAATTAAAATGTCAAAAATATTTTACACAGTAATGCGCAATTATTGGTACGACACGCGTAATAATTAACACATGATTAATTATTTTATTCCAAACTTGATGAACAATTTCTGGTGTTATAATGATTGCATCAGTTTTTTTAACTCTTTGTCTATGACATAACCTGCATTCGGTGCAGGGAAACGTGAATCATTGCCGATGATTGCAAGTTTTTCATAATACCTAGTGATGAGTTAAACGATGAGTGTAATGATGAGTGATGGTATGATCGGTATTCGATTATAATGGTAATTATGTAAATTATTTATACAATCATTGTCAAAATTTGACATTATATATCCTGTCATTATCAAAATCAAAAAATCTTATAACAATAGCTTTTATTTAGGTTACAAGATTCCTAAAAGAAGTGCTAGAGGCTACTTTATAATATAATATTTTATAATTTCGATTAAAACGACAAATCGTAAATAAACGTGCATTCATATTTTACCTTATGTTTACTTGTAATCAGTCAGACGAACAGTATTTATTGATTTATTAATCAATGCCTTAGTGGGCTTTTATAGTACAAGAAAGTAAGAAGGATTTTTATACACCTAACATAAAACATATTTAAGAGAAATGAACATCACACATAAACAATGATTAGTACAAAGCAAACAATAATAATTTGAAACCTTTAAAAAATAAATAATAATGTAAAAATAAAATAAATACAAATTTAGTCCATTAAACTATAATGAGGTTTACTGGCATAATCTAAGTCTAAGTAATTATTTAATTCGGGTATGCTCCTACAACGAAAAATGTCTATGAATTTCGAGAATTTGTTTCCAAGGCGTGTTAACGGTGAATTTAATGCATAGTTATTCCTGTGGCTCCCTACAAAGAACATTTCGTGATGTCTCGTTTGCTTGCTATATCGTAATATAATGTGCTAATAACAAATGAATACGAATTAGTTTTGATTCCATTGATTACAGTTAATATCACAATATTTCCTTTAACATTGAAAGAAATATTGTGATATTATATTTAGTTTGTATGATTATAATTTATGCACTGTTAGAAAATATATAGTTTATTATTATGTGTGAGAAATGTAATATTAAAAATACAAACTTAAGTTTTTATAATATTTTGAGAATAGATTTAATCAGAATTTAAATAAAAACAAAGGCTTAAAGATCTTAGATAAAGGTTTTCGTTGAGTCTTTTTTATTTTACTGATTTTTGAGAAAATACACATCCCCTCGCTCTGGCCTGAAAAAAAAATTCCACAGAAAAATTTTGCAAAATTTGTACAAAATCGGCCCAATAGTTATACTCATAGATACATGTTATCTATCACTCTGAAAAAAGGTGTTTCGAGAAAAATTAACGATCAAATTACTCTTAAAACTTTTAACTATAAGATAAATAGATACAGTAAAAAATTTTTTTTTTTTGAAAATTTCAAGATCTTGTTACATAACTCTTTAATCGACGGAAAGTTTAAACTGAAGGAATCTTTCTGTCGTGCTTTGGAAAATATGTACAAATCTCTTTAATTTTCTCCTTCAAATGCTTCATCTTCAAGTCAGGTTCATCGACCGATAGCGAACATTTTGGAGATCTTCAGTATGTTTGCAGCAGATCAATAAAGTTGGACTACGGACTTCCCCAACAATTGAAATAGCTTAGGATATTCTTCGTCATCCATGGCACCTTCCTTTAGAAATTTTGCTTCGAATGAAGTATGAACCTAAATTTTTCTAGAAATCTCATGAAATGACTAAAATTTTATGACCGGGATTTTGCTGTCTGATCTAAATTTTTTCCCTTTCACATCTGAAAATTTCTTTGTCATATACTTAAGTAGTCCAATCCAAGCTAGTCACTTTTAATCTTTAATCTTTAAAAATAAAGAAACATAAAAGATAGGACCAAATTATGCAATAAAGTAAAAAGAGTTATAATAAAAAGAGTAAAATATATAAAATATTGGATCATGGGTGGATCACCTCATCAGCATATTTAATTTTTTTATTTTTGAATTTTTTTTAACAAACATACCATAAACAGGTCATTTATGACTCTAATAGATGGTCCTAAAGTGATATTAAAGTACAAAGTATGAATATTTTGTGAACATTTGAATATGATATAGTTACACAATACATTTTTTATGATTAATTAATAATTAATAATGAATGGAATATGATATAATTACACAACACACTTTTTACGGTTAATTAATAATTAATTATGAAAAATAAATTGAGAATAATATTCAGACTAACGCAAATCACTAAACACAATTTTAGGAATAAGTTTCAACTTAAATATATATATGAATATTTATTATATTATGCAATTAATTTTATATTTTGTTTTTTTATTCCCTATGAATGACTCAATTTATACTATTGAATGACTTCTTCTTATGGTGCCATCTGCTATCGGTCGGCGATCGTTCTGTCGAATACGATTTTATTTACCGCCGCACGGAACAACCCAGTCGAGTTACACTTATACCAGTCCCTCAAGTTACACAGCCATGAGATGCGGCGTCTTCCTACGCTACTTTTACCTTTTATTTCCCCCTGGATGATAAGTCGGTTTAGACTATATTTTGGTCCTCTCATAATATGTCCGAGATATTTGTCCAACACCAGATGACATACCAGTTTAAAAAAGGAATGTTTTCTTCAGTGTGCTGCGCAGTGTTCATAATTTGAATAGTGATGTGACGCCAACAATGTTCGTAAATATTGGTCTATACTATCGAGCTGCGTATTCAACATCAAACATCATAAAGAAATTCCCTCATTGCGAGCGACAATTCGTGCCTGTCGTGACCATGAAAAAATATGAAAATACCGCGTTCGTCAGCGAAGTATACCGAGAAACGTTGGTGTTCATAAATTAACAATTCGTTACACCTTTTTCACGTTGCTTCAGAGTCTGCAAAATCTTAGATTATTTATATATTAACGGCGAGAAACAGTACAGATGATGCGAATCGCATTCGCGTCCTCCTGCATTAGGAGCTAACAGTGATCCCACGATACCGGGTTTTTTATTGAATTATGTAAATATACTAATACATGTTGAAAACAAGTTTTTATTATCCGGGCGTGACGTAATTGGGTGAAGCATCTTAGAAACGGTGAAATTATTTTTAATCTAAGTATGTTATTGAATATGAGTTCATTTTTTTTTTAATTTTGTATTTCTTCTAAATGTTAATACATTCTTATGTGAACAAAAATCAAGAAATATTCTTTTTTATTTTGTAGATCTAACTTGGAAAATGTTTGTTGTTTAAATATATCTAAAAAACACATAAATATGTGTCAAATAGTGCTATTGCATTTATGCATATGTCTGAAAAACGCGTGATATAGGGTTCGCGTTCGCAATAGGTATTTCCCACTACTTACATAGATATAAAATAAATTTCTTTCTAATTGTGTTGTTAGATTATACTTTTTACAAAAAGTGAGCTAAATATGTGGTATAAGTAATACGCCTACTTGAAACCAACTGCAATAGTTTACTTACCGAACAACTGCATACAGAAGTATGAAACTCAAACTGCACCTTATACCGTAGTTCAAACAAAACTTATTTCTCGTTGAAACCACTTGTATTGAAACATTCGACACACTAGTTAAACAAATCCACACAAATCGAACTAGATTATTTTTAGCGACGTACAAACGAAACAGATTGTTCGACAGATGCTTGGACCGCGCACGCGCGTATATTTGAATTTCGAAGTGTTGTCCCACACCTGAGAAAATGGCGCGTAATCCCGCAACAGTAAACAGACGTCGACTGACCGGCTACAGATGGCGCGCCGGACCGAGCTTCGCTTCTTCGGCGCCGGGCGGTGGAGGGAGTTCAGTCAGGTTTGCCGCCATTGCGGGCCTCTACAAAGCGGATACTCTTCAATGGCGGCTGCCGCTTTTCCTCACGCGCGAGACTGTCCGCGCGCCAGTGCTGCCAACGTGACGCTGCGACGATACGAAAAACGTTCCAAATAATTTTCAAAAACGCAAAACTAATAACAGTTTCGAGCTATTTATAGCGAGCAACTAAACGAATTGAAAATAAGCTTGCTGATAGAATTCTGATCGGTGTTTATTGTATACATCCGTTAAAAATAACGGATGGTAATCAGTCTTTGGAGTTAGAACATGAAACTTTCTTCAGGTTTTCTTTACGTATTTACGTTGAAGCTAATGCATCGGATAATGGCACCAGATGTTGTATTGCGTAG
This sequence comes from Agrypnia vestita, assembly GCA_016648135.1. Lineage (NCBI taxonomy): Eukaryota > Metazoa > Arthropoda > Insecta > Trichoptera > Phryganeidae > Agrypnia > Agrypnia vestita. The sequence continues at coordinate 92,900 of JADDOH010012669.1, forward strand.
TGGGTTTCTGAGATTTTGGTAGATGCTAGCGTTAAATTACATATTTATCTTTGGAAAATAAATAAAATTAATTGTGTAAATTATTTATAATACCTACATTATTTATTAAGAATGTTTCTCAGCGTGATAAACAAAAAAATGATTTGCTTTCCACCATCATTATATTTTTTAAATTTTAAGAAAAATGTGGTAAGTTGAAAATTTTGACGATCACCAATTTGATGTTAACAAATTACGATAAATGAAGTATAGCTCTGTCCATTTAAGAAAGAGATTCGAGTTAGTAAGTGTAAGCTGTACGTACGTGCCGTACGACGCACATTGTTTTATGTTAGTGGTTATACCCGTAAACACCAACACAGCGAAACTATGTGTCTCGTACGCATGGCTTACGCACACTAATTCGATTGTCTTTCTTGAATTGAAAGACCTATACTTAAAATATATTTATTTCTTTTTATTTTGCGCCTCATGGGACGCGATAGTCCATGACCGCCGTTACCATGAAGTCCCAATCATCTCTTGACACCCAATGCGTCCAGTTTATTGTGCAGTTGCCTGTCTCTTGTAGATCTGTCTATCATTGTCTCGGTCTAGTGGTAAAACATCTGTCTAGTGATCAAGTGCTTGGGGTTCGAACCTCGTTCGTTGGTAGAATTTTTATAGCCAAGAGCTATAAAAATTTTATTATAGAAAAAAGTAAGAATGCCTCCTAGCCACATATTTTATAGGTTGACTTATGCCCAAATTAAAAATTCATTATTATTAAAAATTCATTCGATTTACTAAAAGCCATAGAAATACTATTAGACAAATGTCAAGAAGAAGGAAAAATACCTTGTGATTGGCAAAACGCGGAAGTAAAAATAGTATTTAAAAAAGGAGACAGCGATAATCTAGAAAACTATCGACCCATAAGTTTGCTTTCGCATTTATATAAATTGCTAACAAAGAGCATGACGAATTGCCTAACACTAAAATTTGATCACAACCAACCCGTAGAGCAAGCCGGCTTCCGCAAAAGTTTTGGAACCAGAGACCACATTCAAACTCTGAGATTGCTCATAGAGAAAACAACAGAGTATAATATATCTTTACACTTAGCTTTTATTGACTATCAAAAAGCATTTGACTCAGTTGAAAGGTGGGCAACCATTTTAGCACTCCAAAACGCTAGAATAGACTTTAGATATATAAGATTAGTAAACTTTATATGTATATGAAAATGCAACTATGAGTGTTATAATTGACGACGACACTAGAACTGAAAAAATAAAAATAGAAAAAGGTGTGCGACAAGGGGTCACAATCTCGCCTAAACTCTTCGCATTAGCCTTAGAATAAGTATTTCAGACTCTGAATTGGGATAACAAAGGTGTGAAGATAGATGGCACATATTTAAGTCACCTAAGATTTGCTGATGACATAGTAGTTGTAATTAAAAATATCAAAGAACTAAGTATACTAATAAAAGAATTACACGAGGCTTCGAGCAAAGTTGGTCTTGAAATGAATGTAAAGAAAACAAAAGTTTTGAGTCTAGAGAACAAAATCATCACTATCAATAATAATAATATTGAAATAGTAGATGAATATATATACCTAGGACACAAGATAAAAACGGACAAAGAGAACCAAACAGCAGAATTGCCAAGACGAACAGGAATGAGCTGGGCTGCTTTTGGCAAACTCAAACATATCTTCGAGAACAAAGCGATCCCAATTAGCCTAAAAAGAAAAGCCTTTGAATCATGCATACTGCTAGTGATGACGTATGGAGTGGAGACTATGGCCCTTACAAAGAAAAGTGTAGAAATGCTCAAATGCACGCAACGATCTATGGAGAGATCTATGCTTGGAGTAAGCCTAAGAAATAGAATTAGAAATGACGCAGAACTAGAGTAGTGGATATCATGGATCGTGTAGCGAAGCTAAAATAGCAATGGGCAGGACATGTTGCAAGGCAGGATGCAACAAGATTGGCTCCCAGAGTTCTGAAATGGAGACCTTGGGAGAATAAAAGAGGCGTCGGAAGACCTCAAAAGAGATGGGCCGACGATATAGCCACTGTGGGGGGAAAGAAATGGCTACAATTAGCAAACAACAAGGAAGGATGGAAGGGTATGGAAGAGGCCTATATCCAGCAGTGGACAAATAAAGGCTGATGAAGAAGAAGAAGATGTCATCATCATCATCGTCATCATTTTCATCCCCTTGTCTTAGCAGTGTCGGGGGCTCAAACAGCTATTTTTTATATAAAAAAAAATATTGCGAAAACTATCTTAAATGAAAACAAATTATTTTTAGTATTAACACACATTACAGTATGATTGAACTCGCCGTTTCTCTTTTCAAATAACCTATGATATCTAATTGCTGAAATTTTACTTGCCAATTCAAATTTGACTTTCATAAGAAACAAAATTATCGCGAGATCGTAGTATGTAAGCGTGTAAACAGCGCCATCTTGTAGCGTTAGTGACATACATTGTTACATATAGAATTGTGTACTTCGATGATTGATGTGACATGTATTCCGTGTACTCATCTCTATTAAAAAAATAAATGAAATAATCTTTTAAGATGATAATTTCGATATAACCGTTATGTTACGGTGATTATTGATCAAGTTGATATATTACTATGGATGTCCCCATCTTCTCTCCGATTTCTCATGAACGTACTTATGTTCCTGCATATATATTACGTACAAATTAATATTATATATACATCACTATCCCTTGTCATGTCTAGGTACCTGACAGGCGCGTGCAGTACATTGAAGCATGGCTTTTACGTAAGCTTGTAATGGAGAAAAAATACCAAAATTTTATATTTATCTGACAGAATATTATGAAATATTTGATTCTGAATGATATGGTAATTATTGTGATGGGAATATTACGGTATATTTATTTTATATGGATTTTTTTTTAAATATATGTTTAGAAATGTCTTGCTTCAATGTTACAGCACGCCCCTGGAACCTGCGTATGAACGAGTATGAATATTCCCATCTTAATTTCTTTTCATTATGTGCTTGCATAATATCTACTATTACATCATAATGGCTTATCGTGGCAGATATGCCACAAAGATTTTTATTCAAAAACACTTATTCGTCTCAGCTTTCGCGATAATTGTTTTGTACATATAACTCGATCATTTGGTCGCCTCACTATGTTAATCATTCAACGGCAATTGAACGAGTCCAAAAAAAAATCTTAAGATTTATTAATTACAAATTAAATATACGCTTGGAAGATATCAATTATGAATATCTCCTTAGTTATTTACAACTTTTAAACTTGTTTGTGAGACGTACTGTAACAGACCTAATATTTCTTTATAGGATCGTAAATAGCATGATTGATTGCCCCCAGATTATTAGTCTGATCGACTTATATGCCCCATCGAGGTCAACAAGACACAGTGCATTATTCTATTATAGTGGAAATGTCAGAAGTAATGCATTAGCAAACTCTGTAATTCCCAGATTACACTCATTAGGGAATGAACATGCAGAGGCGGCTGACATTTTTGCTAATAGTATAACTGTGTATAGGACAAAGCTGATATTATTCTTTATATCTCAACGAAATGGAAATGGACAATTAATTTTTCTGTATTATTATTTTACCTTTAACTATTATTATTTGTACCTTTAACTGTTTTATTATTTTAACTGTCTTATGTTTTTCTGTATTATTATTTTACCTTTTAACTATTATTATTGTACCTTTTAACTGTATTATTATTTTATCTGTCTTGTTATTTTTTAAAATTTTTATTCTGTATATTCGTAAAAGCACATAAGGGCGTTAAATAAATAAATATATAAATAAATAACTTTTGGTATTTCTAGGGAATCAATATTTATCAGGTACTTAATTTAGAATACCAGGTACTTGCTTAAGAATCAATCAATCTCATAAAAAAGTCGAAAAAAGAACGTTATAGAAAATTGGCATAAATAATACATCACACTGTCAACATTATTTTTCGATATTTTATTATAATATTTTACTAGTTCAAAGCTATGTACCGCTTGGGAAGGATTGTGGGACTCACATTGCAGCGCGAAGTTTTAATTTGGACAGTCGTCGGACTTTGTGTCACAGCTTGGGAAGTATTTGTACCGAGCGATGAGCACAGGCAATTTTTGAAACCTCGTAATCTTCCACCAGCGTCTCAAAATGCTACCAAGCAGCCGGGGATTGTTCCTGCAAAGGATAATGCGGATGAAATTTTATCCAAAGACGAGAAAACCTTGTCCGCTGTATTTGATTTTTATAGCCTTCGTATATATTTACTCACGTATATAGTATTGCTTTATCCAGCTTGCGTTGTAAGTGTTTATTTCTCAAAATATATATTACCCGCGTAATATTTGCGTTACGTCGTGACTGTAAAAGGTTTGATTGATTTGTTTTTATTGCGGTAGTGACGTTATTTAAGTGAGTATTGTCAATTAAGCGATTTTTATGGGAAAATTGTCAGTGGATATAATGAGTTTTTGACATTTAATGATACAAATATTGGAAACGTAGAAAAGGTTATTTATATAAATGAAATTTTTATTTATTATGGTTTTTGTGTTTAATTTGTAGAACTGCATATTTAATTTTAGCGAAATTTAAAATAAATTAAAACTTGATAATTATTATTAATGAAATTTAAAATGAATTAAATTTTAATAAATATTATTATTAACTTCCGAGGGTTAACTATTTTTAGTGTGACAGCTGTTTCGGCTTGTAGGGCCATTATCAAACAGTTAACACGTAGAACTTAATAATAATAATTATTAAAATTTAATTTATTTTAAATTTCACTAATAATTATATTTATTTAAATTTAATTCATTTTAAATTTCATTAATAATAATTATTAAAATTTAATTTATTTTAAATTTCGCTAAAATTAAATGAAAATGTTTGTACTAGTTAAGTTTTCATTATTAAATAGGTATCATCAATATTATTAAATCACTCATAATATAAAATTGTACAGAAATGTACTACCTAAATTTGGGCAAACAAACGGATTGAGACAGTATGTTTCGCGTCGCATATGTTTGAGACACATTAATAATGCAGTTTAAGTATTTAGTCTTGCATATTAAAACTCACTAGTAAACAAAACGTTTTTTTATAATAGATGTTGTTTTTTTTTTCATTTTAAAATTTTGTTCGAAAACGAATAAAAAAGGAAAAATGTCTCCTCGTAATAAATTGCCACTTATTACTAAGACAATATATTTTTTAAAGCTATTTAGTTTGACTTTTTCAAAATTTACAAGATCGTAGTGATTTTTTACTCTCTTTCTTTTAACTCGTAGCGTCTGCTTGTCTGCCGAAAAAACTTTGGATCGATTTTTAACCCTTTTCCCGTGATCCGATCGAGCTGAAACTTTGTAGGCAGACTCGTGGCGACGATAACAAATTTTCTTTTAGAAAAATTTGATTATAGTATAATTTTGTATTTTTCGAAAATTTAATGGTTAAGAAACCATACAAATGAGAATTCAATTAGTCTGACTCGAGCCATGGGTCCGATCAGAAACGGATTATAATAAAAACTTGGTTTTTATGGGTTAGTTTTTTTTAGGAATCGACGGTGGAACCACAGCGTGTTCCGTTCGTTCATATATGTATATTTTAGTGTTTTGTAAATTTTTCAAAACATATTCCGGGTTCGAAGATATGTATATATATCTATATATATATATGTATTATATCTATCTATATATATATATATACTATATGTATATATATATATATATACTATATAGGTAAAGCTGTATTGTAGTAATTGTTGGTTGTAATCATTAGTTTTGTGCGTTTTTTTAAATGAATAGAAAAAGAGGGTACAACGACAAAAAATTACAACAAATTAGTCAATAATGTATTCTCCTTTATTATTTACAATTTCTACAAGTTTTTAGATGCTTCTGCGGTGAAAAAACACTTATTTAATTGATTGTCTAAGAAAAGGTCGTCGAAAGTTTTCTCTACTAAACATTCCATTAAATAAAATAAGAAAGTAAATAAAATAACGTGTTTGTAGAGCACAAAATTTTCATTCCAGACAAACATAACCTTCACTAATTTGTTTTAATTTTGGCGCGCATTTTAGAATATGAAAAAAAAACGGAATCTATTAATGTGTCAACACATAATATATTTTTTGTATATCCTGTGTTGGAAAGTATCACTTACTACACCTTCTATAAAGGTAAACATCTATAAAAATAAATTTGTGAAAATACACAAAATCTTATTTAATTGCAAAACATTTTTCCAAGGTATAAATATTTGATTCCAACTGCCATTCTTTCACAACAACTGTTTCCAACAATCTACACTTTATCAAGTAATTTATTTTATTTACCGATATTTTTCAGACAATTGTTTCCGACTGCATAAACATTTTCAGGCATTTGATTCTTTCAAGCCAACACTTTTTCGGGCGGTAAATTCTCAGTAGGTACCACGTGCATAATTTATTATATCTAATGTTGAAATGATTCAGGGCATGGGAGAGCTGTTGGCAACACCGTGGATGGTCATGGCGGGGGTTCGAGTTCTCACTCCGAGGTTCATCTGCAGAACGTACATGTGGATCATAGTTTTTAGGTGGGAATATCACCATTAACCTGCCCATACCACATGCTGATTCTGTAGATTTGTATTATCATATTTTACACACGTTTGATTACTCCCGTTGGGGTTATTGGCGTACACGCTAGTGATAAACCCTTAGCCATTCTCTTAAATGGGGTGGAGGGATGAACTAATCAGTATAGTCGAGTTTTTTGAGAAGTGGCTCTATATACGCCTACTGGGTGGATAGAGTGACGAATGTTGAAGTCCTCCGGCGTATGGAAAAAAGGTCGAGAAGTGTTTCAGACCATCGAGATAAGAAAACTGGAGTATCTCGGACATACTATGAGAGGACCAAAGCATAGTTTAAATCTACTCAGCACCAAAATAAAAAAAATATATTTTGAAAACACCGAAGATTACTAATTTATAATGTACTGAATTGATATTTTAAACGAAGTATAGCTCTATTCCTTCTAAAATCATGTTTCCAAATCACTATTAATAGCATATTTCATTTGGGGGGGGGGATAAAATCAACGGCAGCACTATCCACTTCAACGAATCAACTCCCAAGGATGTGTCACGTAAAGTGAGAGTTGATATCGATTTTAGACTGAAACTTCGTAGCAAAAAAAGGAATATCCAATTATGTAAATAGCAAAAGCAGCGATTTCCATTATTTGATAGCAAACACAGCAATATCCATATTCGAATTTATTAATTAATACACGTATGCAAAAGGAAAACTGAGGTAGCAATTGTTTTTAAAAACTTATTTCCAATAAAATATAGGTTTCATAGATTTAAGAGAAATTTCCTTGAATAATGACAAGTTTTTTGTATTTCACATAAAAAATTCAGTAGGATATTGCTGATTTTGATTTTATCCACCCAAAAATGAAATATTCTACTTAATTTATACAATATTTTTATTGGTAACTTTTTTGTATAGTTACTGGATATGGTTGATGGACAAGGAGTTGCAGAGCCACCGCGGAGTTCCCTCAAGCCTTATCAAGATAGAACCCTGGCAGGACGATAAGAAGGAAGACGACCTCGAGCTCAGGGAGAACAGGAGAAGGGCCAAGGGGGTCCGGCCCGAGGTGGCCAGGTTGTCTCCGTCAGAAGTTCTGGGAGTGTCGACGTAGGTCTACCTTCTGATTTAGCAGATTCCGCTGCTTCCATTTTTGGCAGAGGAAATACATAAACAATTCATTTAGATTGTCGGATCGTCAATCTTACGAACGCCAAAGTTGACTCTGTCAATAAATTTGAAATCGGAACTTTTAAATTAATAAATTAAAACTTTTACATAGCCATTAAATGTTAAATTATAAAATAAAATAATAATTCAAAATAATGACCAAATTATGTTGAAAATGATTTAATAATGTACAGTCATCCACTTAACGTAAATTTTGAATGTTTCAGAGATCTAGCTAGTCGGGAAGTTGGTGAAAAATCAATTACAAGATTCCACAACAACAGACTAACAAACAACGGACAAAGAGAGTTAAATAAAAGCATTAAAAACACTATCAAAATGTATCTTAACCATTTTTCAAAGTAATAACAAAATAACATTGCAAGAATAAAACTGACCCACATATTTCACACTTAACGCACACAAGAGCACAAGAAAACAGAAGGCTAATGGTACAAAAAAAACATGAAAAATGTTGAAATAAATTGTTTATGTATATATAAAAAAAATATATACATATATACCTCTAATATATAAATCCATATCTGTTATATATATAATATATATATATTATATATAATATATATACAATATTATGGTACTACATGTGTGTTTTTTGGACCTTTTTAGATTTTTACACGAGTTTAATGTTTCTCTCTGCGAGTATGAAGCACAATTTATTTCAAATTTTTGATGTTTGACATCATCACGCGCGTTCATGGGAAGGCCGCACACTTCTTCTTCTTCTTCTTGTCTGGAATATTTTTCCCTAATAGTTTGTTATATATATATATATATATTATATATATTTATATATATATATATATATAATATATATATCGCATAAAGCTTTATATTTGAAAAGTTTACAACAAATAAATAAAATGTTTCATTAATTAAACATAAAAAAACAAATTTCTAAGTATCAATGACCTTCACTAACGCGATGCTACGCTAAATAACGCAGTTCTCATCCCATCCTTAAACTCGCGGTCGAAATAAGTAATTCTTTAACGGATTATTTATTTATTCGGTCATTCAACAAGAAAACATAAATCACGACAAGAAAAGATTACAAAAAATAGTTATATGTATCTATATAAAAATAGTTATAAATAATATATCCTAAAATTATAAGACTACACCGATAATTTTACAAACTTATTTAAGAGCCTTCTCTTAAAATAACATTAACATATAAAAAGATAAATTTAACAGATGTAGATAAAATTGTTGACGGGCTAGTTGTATAAAAAAAGTTTTAAGTTTGTTTTCGTTTTGGTTATGATATTAAATATTAAAAATAACGTAGGACTAATTATATTGAAAATAAAGAGTACAAATATTTTTAGGTGCAAATCGAGAAACGGATCAAGAGACATTTTGGATTCAGTAATATGCAGCCTGGTGCCTGAGGAGAGCTACACCATCATACCGAAGGTGGAACTTTCAGAGATCAGCAGCGAAGTGACGGGTGATGAGGAAGAGGACGGCGCTGAGGAGGAAAACGCAAAGATCAACGAAGAGAGACGAATACTCGCGAAGAAGCATTCGACGCTTCGCGGACCGGCCGGGGCGTCAGACTGCCTCCTGCGGCAGCTGGCCAACCTGCTCTTCAAACTGACGGAGCACAACCATCCGAGGGCGCACGAGCACGATGCTGGGACCGTCATTTCGGACATCGACATACTCAGACACTATTGCAGCATTTCCCCCGACGCGGCCTCGATCCTCACGTTCCACAACGAGGCCGCGCTGCAGTGCCCGAAATACCCGAAGCCGAGGTATCTCCTGGACTATCCGGGGATCTTCGGCAAAAGCCCTCGCGGAAACCTGAGCGCGGAGTCGTCGTTCCAGGAGTTGGACCGCCTCCTCTTTTGCCACCCTTCTGTTGATGATAATGCGCGAAACGGTCGGCCGCGACGAAAGGAGTCGACGATTTTTGATGAAAAGGCCACCGAAAATGATCAAGCTGAATAAGACGCGCGATCAAAAATGAGCGGAGTATTTATTACGTTTTTAGACGATTTTATTTAGCTTCAATTGTCTGTTTGTTTGCCCCTAAATTTACTAATTGAAATGTCAACAACTTCCCGACTAGTTAGAGCTCTGAAACTTTCAGCATTTGTGTAGGTATTTCCTATGACAGTGTATTATTCAACACTCTTTTGATATTTTAAGACAAATAATTAATGTTAATATTTCATTCAGACAAAGGAAATAGTTAAAAACCCGCATCAGAATATTTTGATATTTCTATTGAAGTCAAATATTTATTCATAGAAACAATATTTTGCGATATTTTTGTCATCAATTCGTAAATCTTTTCTAGTTTAATCTTGTAATTTGAATCAATCTCACAACGCGTATTCATACATTTTTTTGAATTGCTTGTTGATATAAAAACTTTGTACATTTTTTTTATAAAAAAGAGAAGTGTTTAATATTAAATGACATTTATTTATCTTATCGTTGTAATGCTCTATTTATATCGCTTGTACTTGTGATGAATCGCCTGTTTCTATAGATTTTTTTTTTATTATTTTTATTTTTAATTCTAAGATGATTTAAATGCTACGCGGGAAAAATTGAGCTAAACCCACCTGGCGGAGTATTGGAGCTACAAAAAATTTGGGAATGATGAAACGCTAGTATTGGGAGGGAGTTAGTAGGGATTGATCGGATATAGGCTACGGGCAGTCACTATTTAATTCTTATAAATCATATTAATCTTGTGGTGAAGGCTAGAATTATAGGTAAAACCATGTTTGGTACAAATGGTTGACGATCGGTGACATCCGAGCGGTTTTCAGAGATTTGGATCGCGGTTATTGCGTTTTGAGCCATTAAAAAACCGATTAACGTCTACTCCAAGGTGACGATGATATTGACATTTCCACGAGGTTTCTGAATTATGGGCTTTTTTCCTGGGTTTTTGAAACCGTTTAAGGTACGTAAATCGTCATCTCAAGTGGACTTCCCGCGCAACAGAGATGGGATATATAAGCAAAAGTAAGGAAGGCAGGTCCTAATTAGGGGATCGCGAGAGGAAAACGCCCCATAAATAATTTGAAGAAATTGGCCGCGAAGCACAGATTAAACGTATACGATGTACCAGAGGGGTGACCTTAACTGAGCGAATAATGATTTATTTTCGTTTCGCGGGAGTCGGATAACGTAGGCAGATAGGAAAGTTAACTATAATTCTATTATATTTATCTGT
>JADDOH010012670.1:0-11781 GCA_016648135.1 Agrypnia vestita
TTCATTATTCTTATATGTGAGCGCGCTCGATCGAGCGGCAGGATGCAACCGGTCGACTTCAACCATATGATGTAGCGATACAGTTGTTAAAAATTAAATATTCAATACAGAAATATTACTACTACTAAAATTCAACTTTTCATATGAAATAATGTTCTATACTATCAGAAATTGTTCTATACGATAAATTAACTAAAAATACGTATTAACTGAAATATTTCTTCTGTGAAAATTGCGCTTTTGAATGCAATATTAACTATGATGAGATGTACGTACTCTTTTGGTACGAGTTTCTGATGATGGGTGTTGTCTTGAGGCGCCTTTCTTTTAGGCCGGTGTTTGAAGAATCACGTACTCTTTTGGTACAAATTGATGACGACATTAGCCTCCTTTGCGGGCATAGTCAGCGATGTTACAAATTATTGTGCAATCTCATTATGCCTTTTCAGAGCGGCGTCCCACGATTCTGCATCTTGCAACATTTACTTTGGACAAATGTTAGAGTGTTAGTAACATATTTATAATATCCCAGCTATTCCATATGAGTGAATGATTTTTATATTTATTCTGGCCCTGTCTTTCTTACAGAGGACGAAATAGAAGGTAACGTTTTCTATCAAGGTTTTACAGCATTCAAGCATGGAAATCCTTCCAAAGACATAGGGAACCTTTTTGTTGGTTTAAGTAGTTTGCGCCAGATGAGGTTAGGTGGTCGGTTTATTGACGACCCCGAGCAACAAGGAGGACCCCGCCTTTAAGGGGCCCTGCAGGGCTTGTGCGGGTTCCACGCCCAAGTGCCGGCAATCATCCACCCCTCAGCCAGCTAGGCTAACACAAACCAGATATCCCCAATCTTTAGTTAGATCTCCCCATTCTGTCCTTTACTCGTCGTTCTGAAGCCACTTATTAAGCTGAATATACCGAGGTACTCGATTCATAAAGAGTTAGTTGTAGACCGAGTGTAATGATTGCGCAATACCTACGCAATACAGTAATTATTATAATGCTACTAAGTAATTCATATAGAACTCCGTGTATTCAATTTTCAGCATAAACGGTATGAAATTCGCTTTGCATAAAAATACATCCGTTTGGAAGGAATTCTCGTACGATTTGAACCAATATCACACAAGCAATCGTGATATTTAATTACACAATTATTCCGAACTCAAATATTCCCAAAATAAATACATTTCGATAGTGAAAATAATTAACCGTAATAGATAATATAAATATGTTCCTTAGCTGTTACACAGTGGCGGTATGATCCTCTCTGGTACTGATGAATGGTAGATTCCTCCATACGTCCGGGCAGCAACTCCGTCCGCAAATGATGTTCTGGAACTCAGGGCTCCGTCGGTAGTCTGTCGGGCAGCGCTCCCGCTCGCAAGTCTGGTCTCGAACTGAAGGGGCTGAGTACATCGTGTTCGCTCCTTTTATAGTAACGATTTCACCATACCTCTGAAATCCACGCTAGTGCAGTGACTCATCCTATGCGCGATGACCTCACCGCCGGCGCTCGCCATTGGCCGGATCCAGCCATCAGGACGGTCGCCTCCGGCTCAACCCGTCGAAGGCAAAGCGCGCCTGTGATTGGTCCGTTTCGTTAAAATAACAGTAAAGCACCCGCTACACACGAGACTTGCTGTTCCGATTCATAAATAATAAAGGCTTGTTCGCACCTACTCACAAGGTCGAGTCTATTAGGATTGGCAAACGATATTAATTTAACACAGAATTATATCTATGGTATAATAAAGATCTAAGAAATATTACTTGTATAGCTGAATATTCAATATTTTGTTAGCCTCTTGTAATACATAGAATCTTAAGAAGAAATATATCAGGCTTTTACTTTTAAACGATTCAAACCAGAAGAAATATATTTTTGATGTCCATACTTGGCTTTTTTGAATATTATTATTTTAAGATTTTCTAAATTTATTAAATCTATCTCTATGTCGACCATCACAGCTTCCCCCTTATTTAGAGAGAGGAATGATCTATCAGACCAAGCCTATCTGCTAAATAACCCAATAGGATAGTATATCTCGTGATACTTATCAAGAGTTTCTAAAATTCCTTGGAAAATTATTCGTTGTTCTTTCCTTTCTCCGCGTACTATATTTCTATTAGGGTCGAATTCTTTTTCAATGGAACCTTCTTTGCGTATTTAAAGCTACTGTAAACCATCTGCCTGTCATTCAAATGTAAAGTGTACAACTAATATAAATATAAAATTTGAAAGCAAAAGGGACTGTATCTAATTTATTCAATTGACTGAAAAGGTTCGATTCTTCATAATCGATTGAATGCCTCAGTAATCTCATCATTGTGTCTGCTAACCACTCAAGCTCCATCCTGTTATCAACACTTAAAAGGAACGCCCCTTCCCCCACTTTGTTATCCTCCTTGCTTCCCTTACAATGGTACACTCCTAGTGTTCACCACCTCGCAACTCTATACTACTTTCCCCAGCATATACTTCCCTTCCCCCAGAATATACTCCCACTAACACTCCCCACATCCCCTTCAAGCTATACAAACCAACTCAACCGAGTAAATATTAACTGTATATTTCTCCTATGAAATGCGAGCTACGATAAATCTGAAGTTCCAGAATTATGTTAACCTACGAATTAATGTACAACCTATTCATATGAACTTAACAACCAGCTTCCTAATATATAGAGCGAACCCCTCGATCTCAATATGTCCTGTACGTGAGTAAACATGATGACGATGATACTTGCTATCCACTCTAAAAAGAAAAAGTGCAGTCCGCCTCCAAATTTTCTAATGACTAGTCGCAAATGGACAAGTCCCTTCAATAACCGTTGGGCGTCGTTTCAACTAACTGTCCAGCTAACCCTCAAAAGAGATGCCCAAAGACGATGCATATTTGTTAAAGAAGTAGAGCTTCAACCATAACCCAGTTGTCAAGAAGGTTTCCAATAACTATTCCTTGCTATCCTACCATGGTGTACCCCGACAAGTGTTCACCATCTTGTAATACAATTCTTATTCCCCCTTCCCCCAAACTATACAACCTCTTCTATCTGAAACTCGTATAGTCCTGTTTTAGTCGAGTGAATGGTCAACCGCATATTCCTACTATGATTGCAAACCGCGACAAAATGAACTTTTGTACTCCATCTAAACTATGAACCCCATTCATATACGCAGTACATGTCATATTATGTAGAATCAGCCTATTGACCTCAATATTTCACGTATATTGTAATGACTGCCATAATTTATTATTGGTGTAATATGAGGAAGAAGAGGAAGAAGAAGCCGCAAAAGTAGTGGATGACAACAGAAGAAGAAGAAAATGAATCCATCGAAAGGCATAAGATAAAGAAGAAAAGTTACAACCGAGTGTAGTAGTAGATAAAGACGAAGAAGAAGTAGTCGAAAGATATAAAATTAGAAGACGCGAATGTAGCAGTAGGCAAAGAACAAAAGAAGACGAAGAAAAGACGTAGAAAACAGTCGAAAATTATAAGATATACGGAAGAAGACGACATGAATGTAGTTATAGGAAAAAAAAGAAGAAGAAGAAGATGAAGAGAAGACGAAGAAAAACAGTTGATAAGTATAAGATAAACGGAAGAAGACGAAATGAATGTAGTTATAGGAAAATAAGAAGAAGAAGAAGAAAGAAAGAAGAAGAAAGAAGAAGAAAAGAAGAAGAAGAAGAAAGTAGAGAAGTAGTCGTAAGATATACCATAAGACGAAAAGTAGTTGCAACATATTGTAATAATTGCTATTTATAGAAGAGAAGCATAAACGGTATGTATTCAAAGAAGAAGAAGACTAGAGTGAACATAACCAATAAAGAAAACCTTCGTACCGAAGAAGAAGAAGACGCTGTTGAAGTCAGTATAAATAAAAGGGGGAAAGAAAATATATATACGACCGTTAGCATATACGAATAAGAAAAAGACGAAGAAGAAGAAGAGGAAGAAAAGGGTAGGAACAACCTTTTCGATAATTGTAGAACTTAAAAGTATATATAACTATTATCCGTCTCAACTAACTTTCCAGCCAACCCTCAAGAGTGATATCTAAAGACGACGCATGTTTGTAGAAGAAGTGGATCCAGATGTCTAGAAAAGTTTCCCATAGCTATTCCCTACTAACCTGTCTTCCCCCAGACTTTTAAGCGTTTGTCAAATAATCAGGCGCGACTCCTCCGTATAACTGTAATATCGTTCCTCCCAAAACTTATTGAAAACCTAAAACAACTTTATTAATATGTTCCGTATTCATCATCCCCATACTTATATGTAACATAACATTATAAAATTTTTAAGTGTTCCTTTATCAACGCGAACATGTTTAACGAAGTACACTGTTACAAATCAGAAGAGGTGAACCCTAATATCTGTACTAGCTGTAGTAGTCATCACCAACACTGATACCCACAGAAGATGTATGTGTGTAACTGAATCAAGAATTCCTAACGTATAATTCGGTTTGCTATACGACTGGAATCTATTCAAGATCCAAACGTCCAACCTTTCTACCTCAATCTAAAAGTAATGCCACGACGACGCATGAAGGTGGATGAAGCTAATGATTTCGTTATGCTACTACTATTTAATCTACTAAAAATCTATTTTCAAATTTTTTTTTTTTCAAAATGTTCCAGAAGAATTCAAAAGCTCTCCTGAAAAATTGCTTTTTTATTTTATTTTATCACTATTCAACAGGATTTCTACATACACCCAATGTATAGTAAAAACAATAAATGCTTAATCAATCATAGCGTTACGACTTCTCAAAACTTGAAGAAACTCACATATCGTTAATTCCGGATTTACTTTTGTATTATTTCCAAGAAGATTGCGCCCAAAACCAAAACAACCCCAATATAGATACGTACGAAATTTGAAGTAGTGAGATGTAAACATTTAACAATTATCAACCCTGTATGTGAACCTTATGATCATTAAAGAAGCCAACTGTCCTCTACCATATCTCATCTCTGTAGTCAAATAAGCTGTTGTTTATTTCTATTCTGCCTATAAATAAGCTATATCAACGTATATTGTAATATAATATTTATTAATGAAGATAAAACAATTTCAATTAACGTTGCAATGAAGCGAAACAAAGGAATATATATAAAAAAAAACAAGTCCAATTTTTAATTATTCGTTACTAAGAGTATATATATATTGCGCTCTCTATTACCGCTTCCTATAGACTAATACTAGCGAAGGCTCAAAACTTTCTCTGATTTCCGCTAGATGGCGGTAGTATGACCATTTTAATTCATATGCCAGGCCGTCTTGTAAATAAAAATGGAAGCAATTTTATTCTTGTAATTCAAATCAAAATAATTTTTAGATCAAAACAAGAAACTCAAATAATTATTTCGTGCAACAATACGCGTCTGTGTTTATATTACGAACAAGTCTATCAATCCTGCATACAACAAAGAAATTATAATTAGTTTGAATAACCAGAACCGTATATAAGTGTGTATAACAATTAAGAACACATTTAGATAATTAGAATAATTAAGAACCATAATAAATCAATGAAGGAAATTATTATTTTTTTTCAATTAATTCAGCAACATTGTAGATTGACATTTTATTTTTTTAGGACAATTTTTAATATAACACCTTGACGATAAAAAGGTATCTCCGAAACATGCACGTGAAAGTTATCAAATAATATAAGTAGATTTGTAAGAATACTATAATCAATTAATTTTTTGTGTAATTATTATCTGTAAAAATTTAGCTGAATTTAAAGATCTTTTTTTTTTCAAATATAGAAACCCTTTTTAATATCCATAAGACAAATATATAACAAGTGTGGATTTATTTAATTCACATTAACCTTAATTTTATTAAAATTAATTTATATTAATTTTTAATTATGAAACCAGACGGATAGTTATTAAAATATTTTTTTCATTTGTATCATAAAAGTACATAACCGAAAGAGAAAAGTAAATATTATAAAACATCGGATTTATAATTTTTTTTATAAAATAAAATATATATCAAATGTTCTTTTCTTTTAGATTCATATATTCTCGTGTTTATATTTTCTACTAAATTGTTATCCGGTTTTTATATTTATTTTTACTTTTATATTTTTCTGCTATTATTATTAATTACTATTGCATAACTCGTAAGCGAAAATATTTGCCACTGAACAGATTTTATCTAGCGTTGGTTAATTATTAGTTTATATTAATATAAGAAATTAAATTAAAACCGAATTTTAAGCTATCATAAACCCTCCGTGGCGCGCGCTGAAATCTGTCGCGGTGATCTGCCCGTAATACAGGTGTATATTTTTGCATTTCTGGCGCCGTGCGAATCCGTTCGGCGTAGCTAACTGTCTTTTCGTACTAGCCCGAGCGCGAAGGTCGAACTTGTTAAACCTTAAACCCTCAAACGTCTCGGGTCTCTGCCGCATCTTCCACGCTTGTGCCGAAACGTGTCCGCTCGCGTTATATAGGGAAACCGTCGCCGGTCTTTCCAACACGCAGCGTTCGCAAACCCGGCGGCTTTGGCCGTGTTCGGTGGTATATTTGCGAAACACAAACACAAACGCAATAATTAAAACCTTTCAAATGTGATTCGTTTGAATCTCAACTACATATTTGTTATACTGCGATTCGCAAATCCCGACGGCCTAGGCCGTGACAGTGGCATACTTGCGAGAAAACAAATGCAATAATTAAAACCTTTCAAACGTGAATCGTTTGAATCTTAACTACATATTTGTTATACTGCGATCCGCAAATCCCGATGGTCTTTTTTAGATTGTGACGGTGGCATACTTGTGAGATCGCATTCAAATATATTCTCTTCATACAATTATTAAAAATATTTTTCAAATGTGAATCGTTTGAATTCAAACCACATAAAATGAATGAGATATGAAATAAATCACATATTCTATAAAATGGAGCAATACTTTTACAAAGAAACAGGCATTCCAAAATCGAACTAATATATCACAAGGACCAAAATTACTACAATAATTTTCGTTCACAAAATATTAAATAATAAAAATGCCAACTGTCTATATGACAAACAACCTAAAGAAATTTCTAATACCTAGTATCACGTTTGTCTACAAATCTCAGTACGTGGTTCACATAAATGCTCAATCTTTTTTCTTTGATGTCACGGACCGTGGTCCGCAATTGTTTAAATAAAACCGCTTTTATAATCAAATATTTTCTTTCATTTATAATATTAACTAAACCAAAATGATTTTATTACTATGCAAATGAGTCCAACGAATACGCTCCTGTCTGGTCACCGGCACCACTGTGATGAACCTGGTAGATAGTAGGGCATCGCGGGGCCTTGATACATTTAATAATAATTTAGTATAGCTCCTGGTCCGGCACCAGAGTTAGACATCCCATGGGGTGTGTGTTGAATATATAAGGCGAAGCAAATCTATAATACAAATCATTCCATTGCAAATCAATGTAAATCATATTCTTTTCACGGCTAACGATGTAAGATGACCCTAATGTGGGTCCTACTAAATAATGAAGGTTAGTAAGTAGCAAACCGTCGCGTTCAAAATACAATATATTGGATTATCAAATATTTCATTATTCTTATATGTGAGCGCGCGACGCTCTGCATGGCGCAAGAGGGGCACGACTGCGAATTGCGTTGTAACTATAAAAGGATCGCGGAATAAAATATTATACCTTCTTGAAATATTATAAATAATGTATTCTATACAATATTAATACTCTGCCTGTGCTAACTATACATTTAACTAAAATATATATTATTAACTGGAAATAATTATTCTGTGAAAATTTCGCTTTTGAATGCAAAATTAACTAAAAATATTAACTAAAATATTTCTAACTTGCTGTTGAATATTACCTATAAAGATATTGACTAAAACTTTTGCTTTGAATGGAATATTAACTACTTCTCTCATCAAATATTATTCTGCAGCAAATATTCAATGAAATTATAGGAACTAAAATATTTCTATCATCTTGGGTTCGCATACTATATTGAAAATACCTACTGCCCTTTGCATTTACTAAGTATATTACCTAAATAGCCACAGCTATACCATCCTGTCCGTCAGGGACGAAACATGAAACACAGTTATATTCCTAAAAGTGCTACCTCCCACGCGACAAAAATACCTCTTGCAGTCGGGCTATGAATACGAACTATTTCCGCCTCATAATGGCGCCTGGAACCAATACTAAAAACCTCACTAGAAATAATAAATGCGACTAAATCTCGATAAATACAATATATACTATTCGTAATACGTCGTTGAATTGGCACATGATTCGTCTAATGGATGAAGGACCCCGTTGTGTATTGTAATAACTTCAAATTCTTTTATAGGAGCAGTGTGGAAACAATTGCATAATATTACGTAATAAAAACATCTAACGAACCTAATAATCTATACATTTATGTTACAATAAAATACGTACACTAGAAAGAATTCGTGTATTAGAAATAAAACATTTTCGATTTGAGACAAACCAGTAAAATCGTTCGAACGGCGCAAAGGGAAAAATTCACACATATTAAATAACACTGAAATTAATAATTATAAACACTTTGTATTAGCATATTCTTACCTTGAATGGTTCCGTCTTAGACGTGCATGAACCTGTTCATATTAATTCCGTGGGAAAATAATACATATATTTGCTATCTACGAAATACCACATTTTTGAAGTGAAACTTCTTTATGAATAAATAGATAAGGTCTCGGGGATGGTTTGTTCGAAAGGATTCTACAACAGCCCGTGAGTTTATATGAAATAATAGTTTCTTTGAATGCTAAATTTTGGTTTTTTAAACCCTCAGCATCTCTGCTGAGAGGGGTAGAGGCTCCGCGCCCGCCTAAACCCGGTGGCCGACTTCCTAAGTGACTAAACGGCCCCCCTTGTTCCTCCGGAACTTACTGCATCCCGAGACTCTATCTCTTCTTTACGAGATGTGATCCTGTGACGCCTCTCTTTTAGGCTTATAATTGAGAAGGCCGTACTCTTTTGGTACGAGTTTCTGATGATGTGTGTTGTCTTGAGGCGCCTTTCTTTTAGGCCGGTGTTTGAAGAATCATGTACTCTTTTGGTACGAATTGATGACGACATTAGCCTCCTTTGCGGGCATAGTCAGCGATGTTACAAATTATTGTGCAATCTCATTATGCCTTTTCAGAGCGGCGTCCCACGATTCTGCATCTTGCAACATTTACTTTGGACAAATGTTAGAGTGTTAGTAACATATTTATAATATCCCAGCTATTCCATATGAGTGAATGATTTTTATATTTATTCTGGCCCTGTCTTTCTTACAGAGGACGAAATAGAAGTTAACGTTTTCTATCAAGGTTTTACAGCATTCAAGCATGGAAATCCTTCCAAAGACATAGGGAACCTTTTTGTTGGTTTAAGTAGTTTGCGCCAGATGAGGTTAGGTGGTCGGTTTATTGACGACCCCGAGCAACAAGGAGGACCCCGCCTTTAAGGGGCCCTGCAGGGGCTTGTGCGGGTTCCACGCCCAAGTGCCGGCAATCATCCACCCCTCAGCCAGCTAGGCTAACACAAACCAGATATCCCCAATCTTTAGTTAGATCTCCCCATTCTGTCCTTTACTCGTCATTCTGAAGCTACTTGTTAAGCCAGATGTACCGAGGTACTCAAATCATAAAGACTTGTCTGAAGACCGGATTGCGCAATACTTATGCAACACAATTATTATAAGGCTACTAAGCATTTCTTATAGAATTACGTGTATTCAATTATTAGTAAAAATAGTTTGAAAATCCCCATACTTTACAATATATTCGTTCGGAAGAATTTCTCGTACGATTTGGATTGATATCTGGTTATGCAATACATAACGCGTCGACAATATTATGAATCTATTACGCACTGCTCATAGAGCTCCGTAAAATCAATTGTTAATACAAATGGTATGAAAATCCCCAAGCATCAAAATATATTCGTTTGGGAGATATTCCCGTACGAATTGAGCCAAGATCACACAAGAAATCGTGATATTAATTATACATTATTGCTCCGATTTTAAATCTTCCCAAAATAAATACATTTCAATAGTGAAAATAATTAATCGATAGATAATATAAATGTGTTCCTTAGCTGTTACACAGTGGCGGTATGATCCTCTCTGGTACTGATGAATGGTAGATTCCTCCATACGTCCGGGCAGCAACTCCGTCCGCAAATGCCGTTCTGGAACTCGGGGCTCCGTCGGTAGTCTGTTGGGCAGCGCTCCCGCTCGCAAGTCTGGTCTCGAACTGAAGGGGCTCGAGTACATCGCGTTCGCTCCTTTTATACTCTCGATTGCACCATATCTTCGAAATTCACGCTAGTGCAGTGACTCATCCTATGAGCGATGACCTCACCGCCGGCGCTCGCCATTGGCCGGATTCAGTCAACAGGACGGTCGCCTCCGGCTCAACCCGTCGAAGGCAAAGCGCGCCTGTGATTGGTCCGTTTCGTTAAGATAATGGTAAAGCACTCGCTACACGCGAGACTTGCTGTTCCTATTCATAAATAATAAAGGCTCGTTCGCACCTACTCACAAGATCGAGTCTATTAGGATTGGCAAACAATATTAATTTAACACAGAATTATATCTATGGTATAATAAAGATCTAAGAAAATATTACTTGTATAGCTGAATATTCAATATTTTGTTAGCCTCTTGTAATACATAGAATCTTGAGAAATATATCAGGCTTTTACTTTTAAACGATTCAAACCAGAAGAAATATATTTTTGATGTCCATACTTGGCTTTTTGAATATTATTATTTTAAGATTTTCTAAATTTATTAAATCTATCTCTATGTCGACCATCACACACTTTTCCTCTTGTTCCCCCAGGCACCGAAAGATAACTCCAGCTTTGTTGCGAACAATGTCTTCTGATATGCCTCCTATAATGGAAATTTGGTGTTCTAGCTCACATAGCACCCCGAGTATAAGACTTTTCAAAATATGCATTCTGTGATAATTGGCTCAAAAATTTTCTTCTCGTAATTCAAATAGTACTGTTAGCATTAAAAGTGGTATCAAATTGAATATCAACATGACAAAAAATCACTATTATTTTCATATTTCTTATAACAAAACAGATACAATTTGAAAAGGGATATTGTTGAAATTTATTTAAAGCAAAATGTATACAATGCAAATGTGTCAATAATGGAAATCCACAATCAGATGATTTTGGTAGGATAGAGTGCTCTAAGAGTGTTCATTCATAATACGCGCGCTAGATGTCATTTTTAGCTAACTTTAGTTCCTGTTATTTACGATGAGAGAATATGCTGCTGCGCTGTAGGTACTTCATAAATAGACCGAAAAGAAGCATTTCAGGTAAACGCAGTCAGCGACACCAAATTTTATACACGTGTACACGGCAGAATATCCCAGAAAACCACACACGGAAAATTTTAGGTAAGTTTTCACAAAATTATGTGTTTTGCTAAATTATTTTCAAATCTGTAGGTACACGTCCGTTTATGATGATGTGGACTATTTTTTTACTTAGTTAAACTAACGATGTACAAAATATGTGATTCTTAGAGTTTTTTTGAAAGGGTGGATAGTCTTACATCCGGGTTGCGACTAAGTTAAATACTTTTTCTGAAGGCGTCATAATACGTCGATAATACGTGTATGCGTTGGAAGTATTTGACATATTTAGAGAACAGTAACATTGTTTTGAAGTCATTAAAGACATTCTGCGAGCAGATTCTAGCG
>JADDOH010012671.1:0-13303 GCA_016648135.1 Agrypnia vestita
TTTTCTTGTTACAATATCAAAGATTTGCGTGTCGCCTTAAGACGGAAAATTTGTTGTCGTCTCGGCCATTTTCACATCGGCACACAAATATGTTACGCGAAATCTCGACCGGAAAGCGTTTTCTCTCTCACCGCAACGTTTTCCGAGCATTCAACAAACAAGGCGAGCTGCCGGTCGCGCGATTCCGAAATCGGTGACCTTTGTAATCGCCATTTTAGGTTTTTAACCAAAACCAACCCCCGTCACGGCGTTTTTCGGCAAAAATTCGCCATGTCGAGATGAAAAATCACACGTTCGAGCGGCTAGCCGCTCTCGAGACCGGACGCTCAGCGAGCCGAGACGGCTCTCGGCAGCAGCGGCGAGAGGAGCGCGAGACAATAGCTGGAAAATGTTAAAACACAAATAACATTAACACCTCGGAATCTCCGCGCAGATTTTCTCGCGAGACAACACCGAAAACATCCGCTTTTCCGTGCGTCGGACGCGACGCAACGCTCGCATCACTCGAAAACTTCACTCGTCCGCCAATTTCGCGTGGAGTTTGTCGGGTTTTATTATCGTTTGTAGCGTCGGACACACTTCCACTCTCATTATACGGGAGCTTTGATTAGTTCTCTAGATTTAGCTACAGCGGAAAGCCGTCGGGCGCGCACAGAGATCGGCTCGGGAGGCGCATCGGCGCGCGGGGCGCCGCGGCGGGATTCTGCGGAAGCGCTTCTCGTATGGACCAAATAATCGTTATTTTCCGGGAGCTACAGGTATATAGTATAGAGCCGGCCGAATCTTATTAAGGTTGCCAGGATCGGGGGAACTTCACTCGCTCGATTCGTGCCTACCTACTGGAGAGGTCGGATTGGAGTTCTTAATTTCGGTTCATTTTCATCATTGCGTAAACCGCTCTTTGCCCGCTTGAATCTTTTTGATTAGGGCTGCTGATATGAAATTTTCGTTATATTTATATTTATTTCACGAATTTAAAAATGTCAATAATTACAAAATTGTACATCGTAAGTATTATTGGTAATTAGTGAATTTAATACATAGAGAGACTGTGATTGTAATAACAAATTATTAAAATGCTAAAAAATCATAATTATTTAATACAGATTATTTTCAACAGGTCATTAATGATCGTGATAAAATATTACACTGTAACACTAAAATAAAATGTAAAAACATTTTATTTTAGTGTTTCATTGTTTTATATCTTTATTATTTTGTTCTCAGTAGGTATATTGTCAGCTGCTCATCTCGGCGCAGGTTTCTCTTAGTGAGATGAGCGGCTCCATTTCCTATGTCATGTATCGAGATGTAGATAAGTAAATAAATAATAAAAAAATTATGACAGGAAAATTATACATTACCTACATAACAAACTTTTTATGGCTAAGAAATCAGAAATAGCGTTGAAAATACAATTAAGAGTTATTATAATATATTGTTATAATGACACATTTTTATGATAGCATATTGTTTCGATAACATAACTCATATTGTACTTATTGTTCTATTAGCCGTACATCCATGAAAATCATGGTTCGCGACTTTGCTAACCCCTAATATATATTGCATATTTTTGACGGTCCACGGATAGGCAGTGGTAGCAATGTCGCTAGAGTGCCGCGCTGGTATTTGGGCGTCCAAGGTTTGCGCCCTATTTCCAGCCATATAATTTATTTTATTTTTTATGGACAGACAGACAACGAAATTATTATGTTTGATTTGGAGAATTCGTAGGCTACGGTGGGTAATTGGATTGAACAAACTATACATACTTACACAGAAAACGAATGTGATGAGCATTTTGCACCTGTGTTCTGCCATCAAATTGTTAATGGTCTGTATAATATTTATATATGTTTGAGACAGTGTCTACACAAATAAATGTAAAGTAGAATTATTAACTGTTAGACATGACGTTGTTCGATTTGTCAAGATAGAATTTTAACGTCACACATATTTTTTTATTTATTTCTTATTTTATATTTACTATAATACACACCGCACGTATTAACCGCCCTCGATAACTTTTATGGCTAACATTTAATTTATTTAACCATTTTTTTTCATATTTATTTATTTTTTGATACTTATTACTTTATACGTATGCCAAACTGCACAGCAGTTTTACGGCATGGTTGCCTCCAATATTTGACAATATGTTATTATTTTGTGTGGAAAACCTTTGGTCGATAGAGTGAGGAATGAACAAATTAGAAGTGAATATAACGCTGGCTGTAGTGTGGTAGAAATGGTAAAGAAAAGCGTTCTGAGATGGTTTGGTCATGTAGAACGTATGGGCGAGAAAAGGATGGTTAAGAAGATATATTGGGCGAATGTTGAAGGCAACGAGAAAAGAGGGCGTCCGCGAAAGACCTGGCTTGATAAAATACTACAAATATTGGAGGATGGCCCTGTTAAAAGCCTCAACAACCGCAGAGCTTGCGTGATAAGATGTATGATTGTAGCCGAAGAAAAAGTGGTGTGCCAAAATAGAAGAATATGGCGTTCTATCCTCTCTGCCTACCCATGCGGGGAAACGGCGTTATGGTTAGTAACTTAGTTATTATTTAATAACTTAATATGGTTAATATTTCTACTTAAAAATGTGAAACCACGGTAGGTAGCTATCAATTCTCCCACAAATCACTGCCGAGCTTTCTAGCCGAATAAATCCTCAAATGAAAACTATTGTTTAAAGCTTTTATACCAATCAAAAGTAAAATTTTTACCGGAATTTTTTAACGAGCTGTATTTTTAAACATTTTATTATTAAAATATTTTTTCTTGCCGACTATTGTGCAGTTGGCGGCCCTGTTTACGAAGTAACCGTTTCAGAACGGTTTAAACAGTTTCCCTGCATTTCCGAAGTTCAGGTATAATCCGGAAATCAACCAGGACGAGCAGCCTCACCGATCGGTTTCCGGTGGAATCTTGAGTCTCCGATGGAAATCACGTTACTCACAGGCTGCGGTTCTTGAGAAGTTGTTGCGCCTACCGGTGCACTCAATATAAATGCAAATGACGACGTATATAATTCAATTAATTTTGCTTTCCTTCGAAGAGTCCACAGCTTTAAAAATAAAATAAACTTTTATGTAGTTGAACGATTTGGTAGTTATTTTGTGGTGCAATATTAAATTTAAAATATTTTTATTTAAACTTTCTACTATCCACACGATATTTGAGTTATTTATCAGTACTATAGTTACGAGAGGAGCAGTTCCTCTCATCGTCATGTGTAATGAGAGAGTACGGGCATTAGCCTTGGATTTACCCAAGCGAGTTTCTCCAGGGTATGCTTGGCTGCAAAAGTTTAGAGACTAGAAGAAATGTGTATTTGATTACGCATTTTTATCGATTGATGCGCGGTGTGATCGATATATATATATTTCTATCTTAAGAATAAGGCAGACTATGCGTCAACTGATGCGTTGTTGCATTATTGTCTAGCGTGGAGCGGACATAAAACATTTCTATTTTTCGCATATATATGTAAATGAAGATCGGTAGGTACCTATTGATCTTCATTTAATTTGAATTGTTGAAAATTTGAAAATAATAGCTTTAAATGATGTTTCTCTTTTCAGGTATGATGTGTACTTTTATTATTTTTAAATTTTAATGTGAAATATTATGTTCTTTTGCTAATAAAATATATACTCTCCAGAGCAACGCAAAAAAGCTTTTATTTAAAAAAAAACAAAAATATTTGGGAAACCACATTATATATAATACATCAGTGTTAAAATAGACAAAAAAAATATATAAAACAATAAAACACATGAATAATAGAAAATTTGAAAACACGAGTAAATATACGTGCGCTTATCATGAAAGCGGCATTAATAATTATATTATATATAAAATTAATAATAATGCAGAGCACTGGTTTGTATGATCCTGATAATTAATTACCTTAGATCATCATGTTGTTTGACATTCCTATATTCAGGACCAACCTGCTGATGCCTGCTGGAAGAGCTACTGCAATGCTGAACAATATCACTTTGGAATTTGATCTGTTCCATAACTCTGAAAGGGTTTTCCGAAGCAGGATTTTCCTACATATTTGATAAAAATTATTTTATTTATATTTTAATTAAAATCTTGTAGCATTTGCCTACGGATTAAATGTATGTTTGTTATGTAAATGTTGAATACCAAATAAATTGAAATGCAATGAAAATTGAATTAAATAATTAATAACAAACTTAAATACAGAATTTTGTCAATCTATTCGGGAAAAGCAGGGGGTCTCGTAGTGTGGAGGATTTTTTGGTCATTAACGGGAACAAGTTTAGGTTTGGAGAAGTGTTTTGGAAAGTGATATAATTCATAAGTAGGATTTCAACGGTTTACAGAAATTTTTTCCAACGTTTTATAGAAAATAAGTCAGAAGTATTGAAAAAATGCCAACTTCGATGTGGATTCTACATAACTATGGATATTTTACCCATCACATGTAAGTGTGAAGAATATTTCCTATTCAAAATCGAATAAAGGAGACTCTCCGAAGTTTTTTTACCAGCTACGAGACATCCTGTGATAGGCACAGGTATTTATTACATATAGGTAATTGATATTATATCGTTAATTATAAAATTACTACTAGGAAATATACTAATCAAAAATATTTGGAAAACAAATTTGATAAAAACATCAACAATTCAAAATAATAAAAAGTAATAAATTCTAAATCGGGACATTTCTTCATTCCTACTTACTATTACACGTTTCCGTCGTCGCATCCACGAAAATAATTCCCATAAACCGAGCGTAAAGATGTTACACATAAAAAATACAAAATAATCCAGAAATAATTCTTTATTGATGATGATTGCTGATATTTTCGTCGTCTGCGCATGTGCAAATATCGCGCCTCGATTAAAAATGTTCGATAAGTATCGAATTAATTTTACCTTCATAATAATAATATGGGGCTCGCTCACCTTCACAAGATGACAGATTTTTCTGAAAAAATATTATTAGAAACCAATGGATTCTTGTAATTTTGTAATATGTGGCAAGGATGGGAGCGATATCACCCATTACAGACATACAAACGTTCAATATAATACCAGTGTGATTTTTTTATTTTTTACTTCTACGCTTCAACAGGCCAAGAGGCCCAATTACAGAAGCGAAATACATCACAAGACACCCAGGCTTCAGTCAATTACTTAGATTTATTGCGACCTCACCGGAAATCGAGCCCCGAACCCTCGGTGTGAGAATCCAGTGTCATACCCACTGGGCCACGAGTAGGGAATGCAATCCCGAGTCGGTATTGCCCTTTCGGATCCCTCGAGATTAGAATTTCCAATCTCGCAGGATCCCTACGGATTGGGATCCCGAATACTTTTGTGCTTTTTTTAGTTTATAGAGCTGAATAGCAATTAACGACAATGCCTTGCATTTTTATACCGACAAATTTAATAAAATGCTCATTATTAATCATCGCATTGAAGTTTTTGTAGGCGTTTTTCCAAGCATCAATCAGTCAAAGTAGTAGAATATTATTCAAAGCTACTTGCATTATTTGAATGCGACACAAACATAAATTTTAAGTACTTACTAAAAGTTCTATAGACATACACAATTAAATATACAAAATATAAAATTTGCTGATCAATCCCGGTAATCCCGATAATCTCGACCGATTTTTCGGTTCGGGATTGATCTCGTAAAATGCCTCGAGATCTCGCGGGATCGGGATTGTATTCCCTAGCTACGAGGGCCGCCGCGACCTCCGAAATCCGCTGGAATCTATAAAAAATTAATTACGTACGTAAGTATTCAGAATACAACAGTTCTACCCTAACACAAATAAAAAAAATCCCAAGAACTAGGAAGTATAATAGTCTAAAACGGATCTCATGAGTTAAACGATTAAGATATTTTTGTGGCGAAACGTCGAGATTTGTTTCTCAGTGAAATATACGGTTCATATAGAATATCCGTTTCATTTAACGCATAAATATGTCTAACGACCTAACGTAATAATAACCTTAACTCTTTAATAACACAAGATAATCAGCTAATAAAAATCGTTTCTTTTAATAGTCCAGATTATTTAACAGAAAAAATTCGTTTACAAGGCCATCCATTAAATTAAATATAAAAAAATGGTGCGTTTATTACTTTAAATTAGCTAAAAATCAATCAAATTCTATTAGTTATCAAATTCTCAATCTTGCGAAAAAAAATTCCGCTCTCCTGTAAACTTCGTAGGGTGTTTTGAGCCATCGAAATATACCTTAATATCCTCATTTATAAAAATATTATAAGTACAATTGAATATACAAAATTGAAAATAAAAAAATGTAGAGTAACAATAATTAAAGACAATTTGATTATTAATTGATATTTATTCTTACCCAAAGGTAATAAATACATTCTGGTTGAACTACGTCTGTTTCACTAGAAAAATCTGTGTTGAGACAGGCAATAGCGACTGACAAAACCTAACTTTATTATTTTTTAGTTTGTAATATTTTTTTCGTTAATTTTTGCCTTTTAGAGGTGATCTCAAATTAACATGGCTAGGAGAAATCATGAAGTACTATTAATGTACACTTTCAAAGAGCGATTTTACTACCAACTTTATTGCAGCATCATTACGACTGCAGTCGTAAATCATATGTATTTATTTTATTATTAATTACAAAGATTTTATCGACACACTTCTTTAACAGCAGACCTATAAAATTATAAAAACTTTAACGTAACATTCGACTGGTTTCTGATGTGGCTGAATTTTTAATTTGTGCATTTATTTAACTTTATTTGTGTGTATTTTGTGGTGGAATCTTATAATCGTTTTTTACCAGCTTCCCGACTAGAGCTCTGAAACTTTCAACATTTACGCAAAATGGAGGACTATACATAATTAAATCATTTTAGACATGATTTGGTCAATACTTAGATTAAAATTAATAATAGCGCCACTCCGACACAATCGAATTTAGCGGTCACATACACTATTCCGCAGCGGATTCAGTCTGTAACAAACACACGTGCTTACGCAGTGCGGACGATCCGTCGAATGTGGCGCTTTGCATTCAAGAACATGAGACGCGACGTCACCAATTTTACGTCGACGTAAGTTCCGCGGGCGGAGAACCGAACAGACGCCGAAGCGAGCGTTCCGCCAGCGGATCGACCGATGATCCGCTCAGTGTGTTCGATAAGCGCATATTGTATGGAAAGAAATGTAGCGGCGTTCCGCTACGTCAAAGACGCGACAGAAGATACGCCTAGTGTGGCGCCGGCCTAAAACGACGTGTTTTAAATTTGGACAGGTTCTGTATGGATGATATTAAAAATTCGATTATGCAAATAAAGGTATGTAGTAGTACGCATGCAAACAAAGCGCATAAAAGCGCGTCTTCAAAAATTTTTTTGATTTGCTAATTTGATTATTTTTAATTGATTTCAAATACTTTTTAGGTACCTATATACGTTGTCAAAAGGTTAAAAACAGTGAAGGGGACCTACTACACACCCTGGTCCGTGTTACATGTTAGAGCGTCCATATCGTCCATATGTCTAGTTGGCATTATTTTAATGCTAAACGCAGCCTCCTCGCCAAGCCGCACGCAGAGCAACACGCACGCCTGCGACCTGGAGAGTCGGCCGCCCAAACCCTTCACTGTCCGAGCGTCTTTATTTAGAAAAAAATTATACAATAATAAGGCAATAATAAACACAGATAAATAAAATCAAAACTCCCGAACTCAAATGTCATAATTTCCAAATCTTCTTATCTACTATAGTGTACATCTATGGAAAATATTTCAGGTTCGAATCTAGAGATGAAACGGATAGTGGTTTGGTCGGATACCGGATACCGAATATCCGGCGAATCTCTCCGCCGGATATGCGACCCATAGCCAAGACATGCTTAGATCCGAGCTGCGCGGGGCGTCATCGTGAGTGAGAAGAGAGAGTGGGTCAATCGAGTTTCAATCAATACTTCATTCGCTCGATTGACTCACCATACACGAGAGTCTCTTGCAAGCTAAATTAAAAAGTTTTTTCAGCCCCTTGAGACAAGGTACAAACTACCTGATTGCAACCTTCCTAGACCCAAGGGTCAAGACAAACTATTTGGGGGCTGTTGAAGCTGAAAGAGTCCGACAGTAAATCCTGATGATGAGAAAATGTCTTGCGATGTTCTGATCGCCATCTCTTATGCCTGCTAAAAGAAACAGAGGCGACGAGACTGGATAATGTGTCACTCACGAAGTTGTGATTTTTGACATTGTTTTAACAAAATGACAAATAAAAATAATAGTCAGTGCCAGGGTCAAGAAAAGAACACAAGCGAGATTGACTATTACTTGAAGACAGTTCGAAACAACCGTAGTTGCAACCATAGTATTGTAGCTAATTCAAAACAGTAGCCAAATTTGACAAGTTTGCTAGAATATAACCTTGTCTCCTTCTGGTAGCGTGTGCAGCGAGACTATCTTCTGAAACCGGTAAAGTTTAAATACAGAGAAACAACAATTCATCGTAATTTGCCAGTGCGCTTACAAGTATCTTCTTTTGTCAATAAATCAATTTTTTGGCGTTAATTTCATACAATTTTCGCAGTTTAATGAATATCCGGTATCCGCTGGTCATCGAGCTACTTTCCGATATCCGGCTGGATAGTAAAACTGGGCCGGATATCCGTTTCATCTCTATTTGGCGATAGGCACTTCTGGATCCAAAATTATTTACACGTTAACTTAATAATGATGTCTTGCTCTTTAAAAGGTATTAAATTTTATTTTATTATTGTGTTTTTCACCATGTCGTGAAAATGTATCATGAATAACACAGTAATCAGTAAAAAATACGCCAGTATATTAGATCTTTAAAACATATTATCAGTCTGTGATAAGTGATATGTTATTTGTTCGATATACAGAGGTAATCCATAATACTTCAACATAAATGGAGCATAATAAAATGTTCAAGCAACAATGTCTTTTATATCAATGGTTATGGAGGTAAGCTAATTCGAAGTGTGCATTTTTTTCAATATTTCCAACTAATTTTCTATAAAACGTTGAACAATCATAAAAGTAACTTATATTGAGTATTAAAAATTCATTCGATGAAAACTTTGCAAAAAAATTATTATTCAAATTCCCGCAAGGTTTTAAATTTTTTATTTCACTTGTAATTATGCGAAATAGTTATAAATATTTAATATTAATGATATTCCAACGTTTTTAAATGGTTAAGATTGTTATTACGGTCGTTAGACATATTTCACTGTAACTGGTTGCGGATATTTTATACGAACCCTATGTTTTATAAAACAAATGTCAGAAATATTGAAAAAAAAATGCTAACTTTGAAGTAGATATGTATGGCACATTTTTTAAATTCGTCTTCATACTTTGTCTTGTAGTTGTATAATTTTATCAAAAATTATTAATGAACTCAAGGTATCCTAAAAACAAGTTATAAAACGAGATGTGCGCCAAGCCCGTGCGTTCTAAGTCAAACTGGTGTTTTATCGCATCTTATATTTTGATTTTATCTCAAGATGTTTTTATGATTTTATTTGGATTATGTTTCCTGATTCTTGGATTTTCGTACATTATTTCATTCGATGTTGAAAAAAACTGCTTTCGTTATTTAAACATCGGTTCGATAGAACTCTAGATACAACAAAGCGATTTTGAGGAAACCCTCAATATTCCCAACAAGGGAATTTCTCAACATTTTTAACGTCCCAAATATTAATCAAATCTATAAAAAATTTGCGATACTTCAAATTCACAAAATGTATATCAATAATAGAACATTTAGATATTTTAGTAATAGACCGAGATCAGCTGTAAATATTTTGATACCTAAATTGAGCTGTGCTAGTATTACTAGCACAGCTCAAAACCATTTCTCCTATCAAGGAGTATCATACTTTAATGCTCTTCCCAATGAAATGAAGACGGAAAAAAATTATAGAAAATTCAAGACTAAATTGAAAAATCTTCTACAAAAAACCACCACAATAACGCAATGAAAAAATCTTATCAAAAACAATCTATATATACTTTTAAATGTTATTACAATACCTTCTTAATTATTCATTTTTATAACTTAATTCAATGTTTCCTTATGTACATCTTATTTACTTAATCTAGTATTTCACATTTTTGTATTCTTGTATTGTTTTTATCTTACTTACTTAATTTAATGTCTTAATTTTTATAACTTAATCTAATGTTTCTTGGTCTATATCTTACTTATTTAATCTTATGTCTTACACTAACGATTTCCTTAATTCTAGATATATACATACATATATGACAATGCCCCCACTTTTAAACACGAGAATAAAATTCTCATTTAAAAGTGGGTAAGCGTGCAATATAAATGTATATTATATTGAATACACTCTTAAGTTTGTACATTTACCAAATAAATTTAATAAAAAAAATAAAAAAACTGAGAATTATACACTTCGCGTGTTCCTATATTCACTGCCCAGGACAATCGTCTACCACAAACACCAGTTTGTAGGTAACACCAAAGATAGGTAGGACCAGAGCTGGTAGCGATTATGGATAACTTAATAACATCAATTAACATATGATTATGTAGGTGCCAGCAAACAAGTTACATATCGTAATGATCGTAGAACAATGTCGGATGTGCAAAAAATTCCATTTTGACTTTTTTGGATCGTTAAAAAGTGAAAAAAGAAGCCATCTAATGGTATATAAAAAGTGTATTTTTCTCACTAATTTAACCATCGTTATATGGAGTCGGTATAACGACGGTTCTGATTTGCGATCGTAGAACAATGCAGCATGTGTAAAAACGTAGTTGTACTGCGCTGACTATGTTTGAGGTTTGAAAGGTATCAACTTTAAATAACTAACCCAAGTTTCAAAGGAAAATCTTTTGTAGTTATCGAGTTATGACATAAAGTGTCTTTATGTAAATAAAACTTCAAACTGCTCTCCTGCAAACTTGAGAAAAATCACATGTGTTATTCTACGATTATGACGATTATGGTCAAAAATAAAGTATAATATCGGTAAAATAAAATAAATATCGAATAATCAACACAAATAGTAAATATTATTCATAACTTTGTTTGTTGATAAACTGCCACTGTGTACGCGTACAGTGTCAATCGATGAGATCGATATTATTAAAGACAGTTTCATAATTTTTTACGAGATCTAGAACTCTCATGTTTCTAATTTCTGACTGATCTAAACCAAATTTTGCATAGTTGCCCTTTAGGATCCTGAGCAAAACATACGTTGGCACTAACCTCCCCCCTACCCTTTCCATCTAAACTCATCTCCAGAATATAAATGTGTTAAATATTGAATGCCATCCACTCCAAAAAAATGTAGTTAGAAAAAAATCGCTGTTATTTAATGGGTATCTAATTAAAATATACATCAAATTATATTACTATAAATTTATTTAGAATGAAGTGGTTTTCCAAAATATAAGAATATAGCGTTCTATCCTCTCTGCCTACCCCTGCCGAAAAACGGCGTAATGGTTGGTTAGTTAGTTTTAGTTAGAAGGAAGACGTTTATGTCGACACGCATTTCGGAACAAGGTCTGTGTAAAGTAACTTCATTTTACCATCACTAACTACTCACCAGGTTTGGTCCATCAGAACTTCTGAGTTAACTAACTGATACTGAGGATTAACATATAATCCAAGAGTACGATCGCGTACGTACATTTGGCGCTCAAGTTCATATAGCGCTCCAGGCAGTTCCCCGAGTGACGCGGTACTCGGGCCTACTCTGTATGCTGTATAAAGATTTGCATACTGATCCTAAGGAATTATCAAGTATTGTATTACAATTCAATATGCAAATCTCCACACGGTCCCCTTTCTCTCGAATTTGTCCACGTTACGCTTTACTATTTAAAGTCAAATTTGTACATCAAAATAATTAGTATGATCATTCAATTCAATTCCGAAAATACAAACAACATTATATCGAGTTTGGATTTCGACATTGATACAAATTATATGACCACAAATTCATTAAAAAAGAAAAACAAAATAGTACGAGAAGTATTGACTTAAACATATTGGCCGGCCGGGTTAAACCGGATTCTGAAGTTTTTCATTTTCCTAGCATACAGTTGAAAGCTCACATTATTACTGAATCAAATATTTTCCCATTACAGCTATTTTTAGAATCTTAATTTAAAATGTGTTTAGGGTCGCTGACAGTGCAATATTTGATTTTTCCACCATTTTCCCATAGTTCTCAGATTTCACCCTACTTTGTAAATATCACCAACGCCCATTTGCTAGGATCCGGAAAAATGGAAACGTTGTTCCTGAAATTTCACATTTCATTCGCTTGCAATGTACTGCGTTGCAACTAAAAGCTTTCCGATTGGCTGAAAAGGAAGGGTAGGAAACAGTTCGACCAATCAACAGTCGATAAGCCGTAAGTCCGCAGGTTGACATGTGTGAAAATAAAGTGCGTCGTGTTCCGTGCCGCGTAATGTCGGCAGTTCCGCGATGGTGTAGTGCGAAAATTTGACAATTATCAATAAAATGAAAACCGCATTCAGAAAATATGTAGCTTGGGTAGTGTCCGTTGGTGGGGTGGACCATAATGTGATAAAGTAGTCGGGAATTATTCGTTTACCGTCCAATTCGCCGTGACAACCGCAGAAATTGCTTTGTGACGCTAATTGTCCATCTGTCAAATGTAAATAAAACACTCGAATAACAGCGATTTTACCGATGAAATCTGATTCAACACTCGGTGTGATTGTGTTAGAATGTGAACTTACCGATTTAGCTCTCTCTACTGCAGCGAGTGACGTTTATAATTGCCGTAACCGAATTCTGTTGGATCATTAGAGTTTGTTGTCAGGCTAAAATGTCGATCATTGGGCCATTGTATACGGTCGTGGTAGGTTGATAGTAAGACGAAAATTTCATGTGTACAAAACCATTCTCCAAAAAACAGGTATTTATTTTAATTCTCTGTTACTTTATAGCATTCGTCATTTCTTGTCACCACCCAATTATTCCGATCTTTTGATTTCGGACCTGTGGAACAAATACACTGATTATACCTTATATTCCAAATTTATGAGACAGTGTCGTAATTGTTTTGTTTTTTATGTCGACAAATTTCACAAAGAAGTACTTATAAGTATTTAAGTGTTTACTAAATTGTTTGATAAATGTTTATTTGGCGATCCAGTGAGTCTTTGCTGGTGAATTTTGCGTGGTTTAACCATTTACAAGTAATTTATTAATAATTTATTTATAAAATATCAGATATCTATA